>BPLT01000307.1:5000-12500 GCA_019656295.1 Rhododendron mucronatum var. ripense
TAGATGCCTCATTTTTCAACCCAACATATTTACATAATTATTGTGTAGCTTGTTTGTAATTTTTTGTAATTTTTTCATACTTTTTTTGTATTTTTTGGTATTTTTTAATAATTTTAATCTATTTAATTTTTGTTTAATTAATTAAAAATTATCCTTTTGGCAAAAAATTCTGAATTTTTTGGTGGAGTTGCCAAATAATTATGTGAAGATGTTCCAATTCAAAGTTCATGAGAAAAGGTTGTGAATCTCAAAAAAAAGCCGAATGTCCCATTTGGGACACACCCTATGTTCCTTCCTGCCACAAGGGCAAAGGCTAATTTTACTACTATAGGGGGGGGTGGTCTCCCTCCCTTGGGGAAGCCGCGGCCACCCGATGCCGGGTGCCAAGGCACGTTGCTATCGAGACCGCTCGGGCAATTCTTGGCCATTTGGCCTCGGTTGCTCGAGAAAACACTCCCCGTCGGTAATGCCCGGAAAAAAGACCGAAATGCCCCTGAATCGAAATGCTATTTGAAGCCGTCCCGCAAGGCAAAGAACGGCTCTATCGGGCAGAGCAAGACTCTATCGGGCAATTCATGGCCGTTTGGCCTCGGATACCCCAGGAAACAGATCCCGTCGGTAATGCTCAGAAAAACGACCGAAATTCCCAAGAAAACACGACCCGTCGGTAATGCTCGAAAAGAACACCGAAAGGCCCTTGAAATGGCATGCTACTATGATCGGGTTTGGCAAGGCGAAACTAGATTTTCTTCGCCGTTTGGGCTAGGCTATGCCAATCGTTATCGTCCACCGCCTAGCCATCCAAGTGTTTCCATGTGTCACCAATGCCATAGTGCCAAAGTGCCACCCTGTGACGCGCCCGCTCGCTTGGGTCTTTGATATAGCATGTTTAGAAACAATTTTCTAAATATTCTTATATCAAAGACCCACGCGCGCGGCACGGCACGGCACTTAGGCACTTTGGCACTTATTGGGAAACACTTGGAAACACTTGGGAAACAACTTGGGCAAACACTTGGGCGTATGCCAAGACGGTGGTGCTCTAGACACTTGGGCGTATGCCAAGACGGTGGTGTAGACAAGTGGGCAAACACTTGGGTAACGCTGGGTATCGGCTAAAAAGTTGCTGGGTAACGGCTGAAATGTTGTCGGGTAACGCTGGGTATCGGCTAAAAAGTTGCTGGGTAACGGCTGAAATGTTGTCGGGTAACGCTGGGTATCGGCTAAAAAGTTGCTGGGTAACGGCTGAAATGTTGTCGGGTAACGCTGGGTATCGGCTAAAAAGTTGCTGGCAAGCCGATTGCTTGTCACCGGGCAAGGCAATGCATTGCTCACGGCATCCCAAGACCGAGGGTGGCCAAGGCATGACTCACGGCATGCCAAAACAAGGGGTGGCCAAGGCAAGGCTCAAGGCAAAGCCATAACAAGGGTTGGCTCCCGAGTTGCTGGGTAACGGCTAAAAAGTTGCTGGATAACGGCAACCAGGTTGTCGGGTAACGCTGGGTAACGGCTAAAGAGTTGATGGGTAACGGCCAAAAAGTTGTCGGGCAATGCTGGGTATCGGCTAAAAAGTTGCTGGGTAACGGCTAAAATGTTGTCGGGTAACGCTGGGTATCGGCTAAAAAGTTGCTGGCAAAGCCGATTGCTTGTCACCGGGCAAGGCAATGCATTGCTCACGGCATCCCAAGACCGAGGGTGGCCAAGGCATGACTCACGGCATGCCAAAACAAGGGGTGGCCAAGGCAAGGCTCAAGGCAAAGCCATAACAAGGGTTGGCTCCCGAGTTGCTGGGTAACGGCTAACAAGTTGCTGGATAACGGCAACCAGGTTGTCGGGTAACGCTGGGTAACGGCTAAAGAGTTGATGGGTAACGGCCAAAAAGTTGTCGGGCAATGCTGGGTATCGGCTAAAAAGTTGCTGGGTAACGGCTAAGAAGTTGCTGGGTAACAGCAAGCAAGTTGCTGGGCAACGGCTAAAAATTTGCTGGGTACCGGCTAAAAGAGTAGCTTGTCGCCGGGCAAATCAATGCAAGCATCAATATGATCTTGTCAAAACGCCCCAAAAACTCTTGTCTAGTCACCATCTTTTGGGAATTTCGCAATGTTAGTTTTTAATCTTTTTTAATTTTTATTTTTAAACGTTTTTTAGTCATATTTTGAACATTTTGTATTATAGATGCCTCATTTTTCAACCCAAAATATTTACATAATTATTGTGTAGCTTATTTGTAATTTTTCGTAATTTTTTCATACTTTTTTTGTATTTTTTTGTATTTTTTAATAATTTTAATCTATTTAATTTTTGTTTAATTAATTAAAAATTATCCTTTTTGCAAAAAATTCTGAATTTTTTGGTGGAGTTGCCAAATAATTATGTGAAGATGTTCCAATTCAAAGTTCATGAAAAGAAGTTGTGAAACTCAAAAAAAAGCCGAATGTCCCATTTGGGACACACCCTATGTTCCTTCCTGCCACAAGGGAAAAGGCTAATTTTACTACTATAGGGGGGGGTGGTCTCCCTCCCTTGGGGAAGCCGAGGCCAGCCGATGCCGGGTGCCAAGGCACGTTGCTATCGAGACCGCTCGGGCAATTCTTGGCCATTTGGCCTCGGTTGCTCGAGAAAACACTCCCCGTCGGTAATGCCCGGAAAAAAGACCGAAATGCCCCTGAATCGAAATGCTATTTGAAGCCGTCCCGGAAGGCAAAGCACGGCTCTATCGGGCAGAGCAAGACTCTATCGGGCAATTCTTGGCCGTTAGGCCTTGGATACTCCCTGAAGCACTACCCATCGGTAATGCTCGAGAAAAATACTGAAATACCCCCGAGGCAAATTGTTGTTGTAACCGGTCCCGTAGGGCAAGGCATGACTCTATCGGGCAAAGAAACACTCTATCGGGCAAATGTTGGCCGTTTGGCCTTGGAAACCAGTAAAAAGATGACATGACTGTAACGCCCGAAAAAATTGCCCGTGTTAAGCCAAGCCCTAGCCAATGAAAGTTAGGGCAAGGCAGAGTAAACCATGGCACTATCGGGCAGAAACTAGAATTCCATGGCAGTTTGGTCTCGAATGCTTGTGATTTCATGCCCCGTTGGCAATGCTTGCAGACTCACATCCTCCATGATGCATTGGTGTCCCCATCGGGGGATGCCTCCTTGCTGAGAGGAAAGCTTGTCGCCCAGGTGATGAGCGCCGGTCGATGGTTCTCCGTTGGCTATGGCACAGTCCCTTCGGTAACCTTCCTCGATGACGCATTGGTGTTCCCTTTGGGGGATGCCTTCTTGTTGAGAGGTAAGCTCCTCGTCTATTTCAATGAGATGGGCGGGGAGCGCCAGCTGACGGATCAAATCTATTGGCTACGGCAATGTCCCTCGGGTAATCTTCCTCCATGATGCATTGGTGTTCCTTTCGTGGGATGCCTCCTTGCTGAGAGGTAAGCTCGTCGCCTTGGCGGTGAGCGCCGGCCGACGGTTAACTGTTGGCTATGGCACAATCCCGATGATGCATTGGTGACCCCGCACGGAAAAGCGTAACTAGCTAATGGTCTTTGATTCCTAATGCGACGTTGCGTAGCCCAGGGGTTGCCTCCTTGCGGAGGGAGAAGAAGCTTGTCGCCTAGGCGGCGAGCGCCGGCCAGTGGTACCACATTGGCTATGGCACTGTCCCTTCGGTAGCCTTCCTTGATGACGCATTGGTGCTCCCTTTGGGGAAAGCCTTCTTGCCGAGAGGTAAGCGGGTTGTTACTCGTTTGTGAAATAAAATGTTTTAGAAAATCATTCTTTGTTTAAAAATCAAAATCGAATTTGTAAAAAAACCTCCTTTATGATGCCAGCGGTGTTTCCTTCGGTTTATGCCTCCTTGTTGAGGGGTAATCCAAAATGAATTTCAAAAAATCTTCCTCGATGAAGCATTGGTGTTCCTTCACGGAATGCCTCCTTGCTGAGGGGTAAGCATGTCGTTTAGGCGACGTGCGCCGGCCGGCGGTTCTCCATTGGCTATGGCACAGTCCCTTCGGTAACCTTCCTCGATGACGCATTGGTGTTCCCTTTGGGGGATGCCTTCTTGTTGAGAGGTAAGCTCCTCGTCTATTTCAATGAGATGGGCGGGGAGCGCCAGCTGACGGATTAAATCTGTTGGCTACGGCAATGTCCCTTGTGTAATTTTCCTCCATGATGCATTGGTGTTCCTTTCGTGGGATGCCTCCTTGCTGAGAGGTAAGCTCGTCGCCTTGGCGGTGAGCGCCGGCCGACGGTTAACTGTTGGCTATGGCACAATCCCGATGATGCATTGGTGACCCCGCACGGAAAAGCGTAACTAGCTAATGGTCTTTGATTCCTAATGCGACGTTGCGTAGCCCAGGGGTTGCCTCCTTGCTGAGGGAGAAGCTTGTCGCCTAGGCGGCGAGCGCCGGCCGGTGGTTCAACATTGGCTATGGCACTGTCCCTTCTGTAGCCTTCCTTGATGACGCATTGGTGCTCCCTTTGTGGAAAGCCTTCTTGCTGAGAGGTAAGCGGGTTGTTGCTCGTTTGTGAAATAAAATGTTTTAGAAAATCATTCTTTCTTTAAAAATCAAAATCGAATTTGTAAAAAAACCTCCTTTATGATGCCAGCGGTGTTTCCTTCGGTTTATGCCTCCTTGTTGAGGGGTAATCCAAAATGAATTTCAAAAAATCTTCCTCGACGAAGCATTGGTGTTCCTTCACGGAATGCCTCCTTGCTGAGGGGTAAGCATGTCGTTTAGGCGACGTGCGCCGGCCGGCGGTTCTCCATTGGCTATGGCACAGTCCCTTCGGTAACCTTCCTCGATGACGCATTGGTGTTCCCTTTGGGGGATGCCTTCTTGTTGAGAGGTAAGCTCCTCGTCTATTTCAATGAGATGGGCGGGGAGCGCCAGCTGACGGATCAAATCTATTGGCTACGGCAATGTCCCTTGTGCAATCTTCCTCCGTGATGCATTGGTGTTCCTTTCGTGGGATGCCTCCTTGCTGAGAGGTAAGCTCGTCGCCTTGGCGGTGAGCGCCGGCCGATGGTTAACTGTTGGCTATGGCACAATCCCGATGATGCATTGGTGACCCCGCACGGAAAAGCGTAACTAGCTAATGGTCTTTGATTCCTAATGCGACGTTGCGTAGCCCAGGGGTTGCCTCCTTGCTGAGGGAGAAGCTTGTCGCCTAGGCGGCGAGCGCCGGCCGGTGGTACCACATTGGCTATGGCACTGTCCCTTCGGTAGCCTTCCTTGATGACGCATTGGTGCTCCCTTTGGGGAAAGCCTTCTTGCTGAGAGGTAAGCGGGTTGTTGCTCGTTTGTGAAATAAAATGTTTTAGAAAATCATTCTTTGTTCAAAAATCAAAATCGAATTTGTAAAAAAACCTCCTTTATGATGCCAGCGGTGTTTCCTTCGGTTTATGCCTCCTTGCTGAGGGGTAATCCAAAATGAATTTCAAAAAATCTTCCTCGATGAAGCATTGGTGTTCCTTCACGGAATGCCTCCTTGCTGAGGGGTAAGCATGTCGTTTAGGCGACGTGCGCCGGCCGGTGGTTGTCCATTGGCTATGGCACAGTCCCTTCGGTAACCTTCCTCGATGACGCATTGGTGTTCCCTTTGGGGGATGCCTTCTTGTTGAGAGGTAAGCTCCTCGTCTATTTCAATGAGATGGGCGGGGAGCGCCAGCTGACGGATTAAATCTGTTGGCTACGGCAATGTCCCTTGTGTAATCTTCCTCCATGATGCATTGGTGTTCCTTTCGTGGGATGCCTCCTTGCTGAGAGGTAAGCTCGTCGCCTTGGCGGTGAGCGCCGGCCGATGGTTAACTGTTGGCTATGGCACAATCCCGATGATGCATTGGTGACCCCGCACGGAAAAGCGTAACTAGCTAATGGTCTTTGATTCCTAATGCGACGTTGCGTAGCCCAGGGGTTGTCTCCTTGCTGAGGGAGAAGCTTGTCGCCTAGGCGGCGAGCGCCGGCCTGGTGGTACCGCATTGGCTATGGCACTGTCCCTTCGGTAGCCTTCCTTGATGACGCATTGGTGCTCCCTTTGGGGAAAGCCTTCTTGCTGAGAGGTAAGCGGGTTGTTGCTCGTTTGTGAAATAAAATGTTTTAGAAAATCATTCTTTCTTTAAAAATCAAAATCGAATTTGTAAAAAAACCTCCTTTATGATGCCAGCGGTGTTTCCTTCGGTTTATGCCTCCTTGTTGAGGGGTAATCCAAAATGAATTTCAAAAAATCTTCCTCGACGAAGCATTGGTGTTCCTTCACGGAATGCCTCCTTGCTGAGGGGTAAGCATGTCGTTTAGGCGACGTGCGCCGGCCGGCGGTTCTCCATTGGCTATGGCACAGTCCCTTCGGTAACCTTCCTCGATGACGCATTGGTGTTCCCTTTGGGGGATGCCTTCTTGTTGAGAGGTAAGCTCCTCGTCTATTTCAATGAGATGGGCGGGGAGCGCCAGCTGACGGATCAAATCTATTGGCTACGGCAATGTCCCTTGTGCAATCTTCCTCCATGATGCATTGGTGTTCCTTTCGTGGGATGCCTCCTTGCTGAGAGGTAAGCTCGTCGCCTTGGCGGTGAGCGCCGGCCGATGGTTAACTGTTGGCTATGGCACAATCCCGATGATGCATTGGTGACCCCGCACGGAAAAGCGTAACTAGCTAATGGTCTTTGATTCCTAATGCGACGTTGCGTAGCCCAGGGGTTGCCTCCTTGCTGAGGGAGAAGCTTGTTGCCTAGGCGGCGAGCGCCGGCCGGTGGTACCACATTGGCTATGGCACTGTCCCTTCGGTAGCCTTCCTTGATGACGCATTGGTGCTCCCTTTGGGGAAAGCCTTCTTGCTGAGAGGTAAGCGGGTTGTTGCTCGTTTGTGAAATAAAATGTTTTAGAAAATCATTCTTCGTTCAAAAATCAAAATCGAATTTGTAAAAATCCTCCTTTATGATGCCAGCGGTGTTTCCTTCGGTTTATGCCTCCTTGCTGAGGGGTAATCCAAAATGAATTTCAAAAAATCTTCCTCGATGAAGCATTGGTGTTCCTTCACGGAATGCCTCCTTGCTGAGGGGTAAGCATGTCGTTTAGGCGACGTGCGCCGGCCGGCGGTTCTCCATTGGCTATGGCACAGTCCCTTCGGTAACCTTCCTCGAAGACGCATTGGTGTACCCTTTGGGGGATGCCTTCTTGTTGAGAGGTAAGCTCTTCGTCTATTTCAATGAGATGGGCGGCGGGCGCCAGCCGATGGATCAAATCTATTGGCTACGGCAATGTCCCTTGGGTAATCTTCCTCCGTGATGCATTGGTGTTCCTTTCGTGGGATGCCTCCTTGCTGAGAGGTAAGCTCGTCGCCTTGGCGGTGAGCGCCGGCCGACGGTTAACTGTTGGCTATGGCACAATCCCGATGATGCATTGGTGACCCCGCACGGAAAAGCGTAACTAGCTAATGGTCTTTGATTCCAAATGCGACGTTGCGTAGCCCAGGGGTTGCCTCCTTGCTGAGGGAGAAGCTTGTC
>BPLT01000307.1:22500-35000 GCA_019656295.1 Rhododendron mucronatum var. ripense
GTAACGCTGGGTAACGGCTAAAGAGTTGATGGGTAACGGCCAAAAAGTTGTCGGGCAATGCTGGGTATCGGCTAAAAAGTTGCTGGGTAACGGCTAAGAAGTTGCTGGGTAACAGCAAGCAAGTTGCTGGGCAACGGCTAAAAATTTGCTGGGTACCGGCTAAAAGAGTAGCTTGTCGCCGGGCAAATCAATGCAAGCATCAATATGATCTTGTCAAAACGCCCCAAAAACTCTTGTCTAGTCACCATCTTTTGGGAATTTCGCAATGTTAGTTTTTAATCTTTTTTAATTTTTATTTTTAAACGTTTTTTAGTCATATTTTGAACATTTTGTATTATAGATGCCTCATTTTTCAACCCAAAATATTTACATAATTATTGTGTAGCTTATTTGTAATTTTTCGTAATTTTTTCATACTTTTTTTGTATTTTTTTGTATTTTTTAATAATTTTAATCTATTTAATTTTTGTTTAATTAATTAAAAATTATCCTTTTTGCAAAAAATTCTGAATTTTTTGGTGGAGTTGCCAAATAATTATGTGAAGATGTTCCAATTCAAAGTTCATGAAAAGAAGTTGTGAAACTCAAAAAAAAGCCGAATGTCCCATTTGGGACACACCCTATGTTCCTTCCTGCCACAAGGGAAAAGGCTAATTTTACTACTATAGGGGGGGGTGGTCTCCCTCCCTTGGGGAAGCCGAGGCCAGCCGATGCCGGGTGCCAAGGCACGTTGCTATCGAGACCGCTCGGGCAATTCTTGGCCATTTGGCCTCGGTTGCTCGAGAAAACACTCCCCGTCGGTAATGCCCGGAAAAAAGACCGAAATGCCCCTGAATCGAAATGCTATTTGAAGCCGTCCCGCAAGGCAAAGAACGGCTCTATCGGGCAGAGCAAGACTCTATCGGGCAATTCATGGCCGTTTGGCCTCGGATACCCCAGGAAACAGATCCCGTCGGTAATGCTCAGAAAAACGACCGAAATTCCCAAGAAAACACGACCCGTCGGTAATGCTCGAAAAGAACACCGAAAGGCCCTTGAAATGGCATGCTACTATGATCGGGTTTGGCAAGGCGAAACTAGATTTTCTTCGCCGTTTGGGCTAGGCTATGCCAATCGTTATCGTCCACCGCCTAGCCATCCAAGTGTTTCCATGTGTCACCAATGCCATAGTGCCAAAGTGCCACCCTGTGACGCGCCCGCTCGCTTGGGTCTTTGATATAGCATGTTTAGAAACAATTTTCTAAATATTCTTATATCAAAGACCCACGCGCGCGGCACGGCACGGCACTTAGGCACTTTGGCACTTATTGGGAAACACTTGGAAACACTTGGGAAACAACTTGGGCAAACACTTGGGCGTATGCCAAGACGGTGGTGCTCTAGACACTTGGGCGTATGCCAAGACGGTGGTGTAGACAAGTGGGCAAACACTTGGGTAACGCTGGGTATCGGCTAAAAAGTTGCTGGGTAACGGCTGAAATGTTGTCGGGTAACGCTGGGTATCGGCTAAAAAGTTGCTGGGTAACGGCTGAAATGTTGTCGGGTAACGCTGGGTATCGGCTAAAAAGTTGCTGGCAAGCCGATTGCTTGTCACCGGGCAAGGCAATGCATTGCTCACGGCATCCCAAGACCGAGGGTGGCCAAGGCATGACTCACGGCATGCCAAAACAAGGGGTGGCCAAGGCAAGGCTCAAGGCAAAGCCATAACAAGGGTTGGCTCCCGAGTTGCTGGGTAACGGCTAAAAAGTTGCTGGATAACGGCAACCAGGTTGTCGGGTAACGCTGGGTAACGGCTAAAGAGTTGATGGGTAACGGCCAAAAAGTTGTCGGGCAATGCTGGGTATCGGCTAAAAAGTTGCTGGGTAACGGCTAAAATGTTGTCGGGTAACGCTGGGTATCGGCTAAAAAGTTGCTGGCAAAGCCGATTGCTTGTCACCGGGCAAGGCAATGCATTGCTCACGGCATCCCAAGACCGAGGGTGGCCAAGGCATGACTCACGGCATGCCAAAACAAGGGGTGGCCAAGGCAAGGCTCAAGGCAAAGCCATAACAAGGGTTGGCTCCCGAGTTGCTGGGTAACGGCTAACAAGTTGCTGGATAACGGCAACCAGGTTGTCGGGTAACGCTGGGTAACGGCTAAAGAGTTGATGGGTAACGGCCAAAAAGTTGTCGGGCAATGCTGGGTATCGGCTAAAAAGTTGCTGGGTAACGGCTAAGAAGTTGCTGGGTAACAGCAAGCAAGTTGCTGGGCAACGGCTAAAAATTTGCTGGGTACCGGCTAAAAGAGTAGCTTGTCGCCGGGCAAATCAATGCAAGCATCAATATGATCTTGTCAAAACGCCCCAAAAACTCTTGTCTAGTCACCATCTTTTGGGAATTTCGCAATGTTAGTTTTTAATCTTTTTTAATTTTTATTTTTAAACGTTTTTTAGTCATATTTTGAACATTTTGTATTATAGATGCCTCATTTTTCAACCCAAAATATTTACATAATTATTGTGTAGCTTATTTGTAATTTTTCGTAATTTTTTCATACTTTTTTTGTATTTTTTTGTATTTTTTAATAATTTTAATCTATTTAATTTTTGTTTAATTAATTAAAAATTATCCTTTTTGCAAAAAATTCTGAATTTTTTGGTGGAGTTGCCAAATAATTATGTGAAGATGTTCCAATTCAAAGTTCATGAAAAGAAGTTGTGAAACTCAAAAAAAAGCCGAATGTCCCATTTGGGACACACCCTATGTTCCTTCCTGCCACAAGGGAAAAGGCTAATTTTACTACTATAGGGGGGGGTGGTCTCCCTCCCTTGGGGAAGCCGAGGCCAGCCGATGCCGGGTGCCAAGGCACGTTGCTATCGAGACCGCTCGGGCAATTCTTGGCCATTTGGCCTCGGTTGCTCGAGAAAACACTCCCCGTCGGTAATGCCCGGAAAAAAGACCGAAATGCCCCTGAATCGAAATGCTATTTGAAGCCGTCCCGGAAGGCAAAGCACGGCTCTATCGGGCAGAGCAAGACTCTATCGGGCAATTCTTGGCCGTTAGGCCTTGGATACTCCCTGAAGCACTACCCATCGGTAATGCTCGAGAAAAATACTGAAATACCCCCGAGGCAAATTGTTGTTGTAACCGGTCCCGTAGGGCAAGGCATGACTCTATCGGGCAAAGAAACACTCTATCGGGCAAATGTTGGCCGTTTGGCCTTGGAAACCAGTAAAAAGATGACATGACTGTAACGCCCGAAAAAATTGCCCGTGTTAAGCCAAGCCCTAGCCAATGAAAGTTAGGGCAAGGCAGAGTAAACCATGGCACTATCGGGCAGAAACTAGAATTCCATGGCAGTTTGGTCTCGAATGCTTGTGATTTCATGCCCCGTTGGCAATGCTTGCAGACTCACATCCTCCATGATGCATTGGTGTCCCCATCGGGGGATGCCTCCTTGCTGAGAGGAAAGCTTGTCGCCCAGGTGATGAGCGCCGGTCGATGGTTCTCCGTTGGCTATGGCACAGTCCCTTCGGTAACCTTCCTCGATGACGCATTGGTGTTCCCTTTGGGGGATGCCTTCTTGTTGAGAGGTAAGCTCCTCGTCTATTTCAATGAGATGGGCGGGGAGCGCCAGCTGACGGATCAAATCTATTGGCTACGGCAATGTCCCTCGGGTAATCTTCCTCCATGATGCATTGGTGTTCCTTTCGTGGGATGCCTCCTTGCTGAGAGGTAAGCTCGTCGCCTTGGCGGTGAGCGCCGGCCGACGGTTAACTGTTGGCTATGGCACAATCCCGATGATGCATTGGTGACCCCGCACGGAAAAGCGTAACTAGCTAATGGTCTTTGATTCCAAATGCGACGTTGCGTAGCCCAGGGGTTGCCTCCTTGCTGAGGGAGAAGCTTGTCGCCTGGGCGGCGAGCGCCGGTCGGTGGTACCACATTGGCTATGGCACTGTCCCTTCGGTAGCCTTCCTTGATGACGCATTGGTGCTCCCTTTGGGGAAAGCCTTCTTGCCGAGAGGTAAGCGGGCTGTTACTCGTTTGTGAAATAAAATGTTTTAGAAAATCATTCTTTGTTTAAAAATCAAAATCGAATTTGTAAAAAAACCTCCTTTATGATGCCAGCGGTGTTTCCTTCGGTTTATGCCTCCTTGTTGAGGGGTAATCCAAAATGAATTTCAAAAAATCTTCCTCGATGAAGCATTGGTGTTCCTTCACGGAATGCCTCCTTGCTGAGGGGTAAGCATGTCGTTTAGGCGACGTGCGCCGGCCGGCGGTTCTCCATTGGCTATGGCACAGTCCCTTCGGTAACCTTCCTCGATGACGCATTGGTGTTCCCTTTGGGGGATGCCTTCTTGTTGAGAGGTAAGCTCCTCGTCTATTTCAATGAGATGGGCGGGGAGCGCCAGCTGACGGATTAAATCTGTTGGCTACGGCAATGTCCCTTGTGTAATTTTCCTCCATGATGCATTGGTGTTCCTTTCGTGGGATGCCTCCTTGCTGAGAGGTAAGCTCGTCGCCTTGGCGGTGAGCGCCGGCCGACGGTTAACTGTTGGCTATGGCACAATCCCGATGATGCATTGGTGACCCCGCACGGAAAAGCGTAACTAGCTAATGGTCTTTGATTCCTAATGCGACGTTGCGTAGCCCAGGGGTTGCCTCCTTGCTGAGGGAGAAGCTTGTCGCCTAGGCGGCGAGCGCCGGCCGGTGGTTCAACATTGGCTATGGCACTGTCCCTTCTGTAGCCTTCCTTGATGACGCATTGGTGCTCCCTTTGTGGAAAGCCTTCTTGCTGAGAGGTAAGCGGGTTGTTGCTCGTTTGTGAAATAAAATGTTTTAGAAAATCATTCTTTCTTTAAAAATCAAAATCGAATTTGTAAAAAAACCTCCTTTATGATGCCAGCGGTGTTTCCTTCGGTTTATGCCTCCTTGTTGAGGGGTAATCCAAAATGAATTTCAAAAAATCTTCCTCGACGAAGCATTGGTGTTCCTTCACGGAATGCCTCCTTGCTGAGGGGTAAGCATGTCGTTTAGGCGACGTGCGCCGGCCGGCGGTTCTCCATTGGCTATGGCACAGTCCCTTCGGTAACCTTCCTCGATGACGCATTGGTGTTCCCTTTGGGGGATGCCTTCTTGTTGAGAGGTAAGCTCCTCGTCTATTTCAATGAGATGGGCGGGGAGCGCCAGCTGACGGATCAAATCTATTGGCTACGGCAATGTCCCTTGTGCAATCTTCCTCCATGATGCATTGGTGTTCCTTTCGTGGGATGCCTCCTTGCTGAGAGGTAAGCTCGTCGCCTTGGCAGTGAGCGCCGGCCGATGGTTAACTGTTGGCTATGGCACAATCCCGATGATGCATTGGTGACCCCGCACGGAAAAGCGTAACTAGCTAATGGTCTTTGATTCCTAATGCGACGTTGCGTAGCCCAGGGGTTGCCTCCTTGCTGAGGGAGAAGCTTGTTGCCTAGGCGGCGAGCGCCGGCCGGTGGTACCACATTGGCTATGGCACTGTCCCTTCGGTAGCCTTCCTTGATGACGCATTGGTGCTCCCTTTGGGGAAAGCCTTCTTGCTGAGAGGTAAGCGGGTTGTTGCTCGTTTGTGAAATAAAATGTTTTAGAAAATCATTCTTCGTTCTAAAATCAAAATCGAATTTGTAAAAATCCTCCTTTATGATGCCAGCGGTGTTTCCTTCGGTTTATGCCTCCTTGCTGAGGGGTAATCCAAAATGAATTTCAAAAAATCTTCCTCGATGAAGCATTGGTGTTCCTTCACGGAATGCCTCCTTGCTGAGGGGTAAGCATGTCGTTTAGGCGACGTGCGCCGGCCGGCGGTTCTCCATTGGCTATGGCACAGTCCCTTCGGTAACCTTCCTCGAAGACGCATTGGTGTACCCTTTGGGGGATGCCTTCTTGTTGAGAGGTAAGCTCTTCGTCTATTTCAATGAGATGGGCGGCGGGCGCCAGCCGATGGATCAAATCTATTGGCTACGGCAATGTCCCTTGGGTAATCTTCCTCCGTGATGCATTGGTGTTCCTTTCGTGGGATGCCTCCTTGCTGAGAGGTAAGCTCGTCGCCTTGGCGGTGAGCGCCGGCCGACGGTTAACTGTTGGCTATGGCACAATCCCGATGATGCATTGGTGACCCCGCACGGAAAAGCGTAACTAGCTAATGGTCTTTGATTCCAAATGCGACGTTGCGTAGCCCAGGGGTTGCCTCCTTGCTGAGGGAGAAGCTTGTCGCCTGGGCGGCGAGCGCCGGTCGGTGGTACCACATTGGCTATGGCACTGTCCCTTCGGTAGCCTTCCTTGATGACGCATTGGTGCTCCCTTTGAGGAAAGCCTTCTTGTTGAGAGTTAAGCTTGTCGTCTGTTTCAATGAGATGGGCGGCAAGCGCCAGCTGATGGATCTCATCCATAGGCTACGGCCTTGTCCCTCTGAAAAACTACCTTTGATGATGCATTGGTGTTGTAACCCTTCGGGGCAGGCCCACCCTTGCGGAGAGGTAAGCTCGTTGCATTTGAATAAATGGTCGCTTGATGCTGTGTCCCTTATGGCTTCATGCTAAACGGTGCTTGCGTTGCTTCTCTTGTCTCTTTGCTTTTCGTAGGGCGTGCTTGTCCTTCGAGGTGCAATTGGTGGGAGGAGTCGATGCATAGTGTACGTAATGGCATGTGGGTGGTGGTTGATTTTGTCGGGATTGGGTATTCCTTTGCTTGTGCAGTGAAGTCCATCTCGTACAATGCTCTTCAATAATATGCATGAGAAGCAACGTGCTCCTTGTGATATCATGGGTTCCTGTGTCACATACCCAATGCGATGGAATTCGATCGTAAAAGTCCCTATTCTCGCTTTGCACCACTTTTGGTGGAGGTGAGCGTCAAAGTGCTGCTCGTGTTTCATGCAAATTGCGCATTCATTGTGCGGTCATCATGGCCAATAGTTGCGACTTGTATTCTCGGATGCTGAAACTTATGTGGGTATACATCTTGCGATTGTTATTTACCCAAAAAGCGTTCGTCGCTTGTTGCGGATGATTGCTGTGCCCGCCCTTGCCTCTTTGATTTGTTCAATGGGCATGGGAGGTGCCAGTGTCGCAAAAGGAATGCTACCTGGTTGATCCTGCCAGTAGTCATATGCTTGTCTCAAAGATTAAGCCATGCATGTGTAAGTATGAACTAATTCAGACTGTGAAACTGCGAATGGCTCATTAAATCAGTTATAGTTTGTTTGATGGTATCTTCTACTCGGATAACCGTAGTAATTCTAGAGCTAATACGTGCAACAAACCCCGACTTCTGGAAGGGATGCATTTATTAGATAAAAGGTCAACGCGGGCTTTGCCCGTTGCTCTGATGATTCATGATAACTCGACGGATCGCACGGCCTTCGTGCCGGCGACGCATCATTCAAATTTCTGCCCTATCAACTTTCGATGGTAGGATAGTGGCCTACTGTTAGCACCTTGATTTCCAAGGCTTGCTAAGCTTGGCTAGCGGTGGCACCTTGCACCCTAGCCAACCGGTGGAAACAAAGGCATGAGGCAGGCATGCCTTGACAAGGTGACTCGATGGTGTCGGTTGGTGTCGGCACTGGTCCATTTGGCAAGTAGCAGCTGGGATGCACGTGAAGGCCCGATCAGTGTTGGGCATGGATGCTAAACGGGAAGCTAGCTTGTGGGACAGCGCAATCAGAAAACGGCTAAGTATATGGAGCTGGGTTGGATCACGAAATTGGCCAGGCAGCCTTTACTTTGCTCGGGCAAAACGGAGGCAGCCTTGATTGGGATCAGGAAAAACGGTTATTGACGGTTACTACATTCTGCACATGTTGCTGGCAAGCAGGGACAGGTGTCCCAAGCAGAATCGGGCAGTTACTAGCAGTTATTTCTGGGCAGTTTCATTTTCCTGTGTGCTGGCAGCTTGTGGCAGTGCCAGCACAACCCTAGGGCAGTTGGGGGTGTCAACTGCAGATCATGGGGCCATCCCATGATCCCATTTCACTTAGTGGCCACGTTTTATTGATTGTAGCCTTATAAAGGCATTGCATTTTCGAGTCTAAGGCAGAGGGATGTTCTGCCTAGTACTCTAAGTGTTTTCCTTGTATTGTTGGTGCAATAAAAGGTTGGGACGGGTTCCTGTAAATTGTGGGCGTGCTAGACATTCATTCAAACTCGTGTGTGTGTGTTTTACTTCATTGGCTGAGACCAAGTCTTGGTGGAAACTTGGTGCCATCACGGGCAGAATTTGTAGGCAAAATATAGCCCCGTGACAGTTGGTATCAGAGCTCCGGTTTGGAGTTATGGCTGCGAATGCTGCTGCTCTCGATGCAGTGCGGGAACGAGTTAAACAGTTGGAAGATCTTGTGGGCATTGATGATTCTGATGAGGGCGTCACTTTGGTTGACCGCCTGGATGTCGTGTTGGCTTCGGTTCAGTCTCAGAAAACTGATCACGAAACACACGTCGCTCAGACGGAAACCAAGTTTACAGAGGTGTTGAATGATATGGCTAAACTCTCAGATGTCATGAAGGAAAGAGTTTCCAACTTGGAGTCAGAATTGCTGGTGGTAAAGAGGGCCTTTCTTGGTCGCTCAGACGGCTTCGATACTCGTATTAGCATGAAAGTTCCTGAACCAAAGGCTTTCGGTGGTGCCCGAAATGCCAAGGAGTTGGAGAACTTCCTCTGGGATATGGAGCAGTACTTCTCTGCTGCTCGTGTTCCAGTGGGAGATCGGGTGACGATTACTACTATGTATCTCGCTGGAGACGCCAAGCTCTGGTGGAGAACTCGATCCGAGGATGATGTTCGTCCAAAGATTGAGACGTGGGAGACGCTTAAGAAGGAATTGAAGGATCAGTTCCTGCCTTGCAATTCTTCGTGGCTTGCAAGGGAGTCGCTGAAACGTTTGAAGCACACTGGTACGGTGCGGGATTATGTGAAGGAATTCAGTTCGTTGATGCTTGACATCAAGAACATGTCGGAAGAGGACAAGCTGTTCAACTTTATGTCGGGTCTGCAGAATTGGGCTCAGTTGGAGCTTCGAAGGTTGGGAATCAAAGACTTGCCTACGGCTGTTGCTGCTGCCGACGGTTTGGCCGACTTCAAACTGATGGGTAAATCCAATGTCTCTGAAGCTAGCAGTTCAAAGTCGAAAGCCAAGAACAAGAAAGATGGTGAAAAGAAGGCTGGTTCAAAGAAGTGGGAGAAGCCCCAGAAGTCGAAGCCGACGGGTGACAATAAATCGCAGGACAAGGGGAGTTCCAATTCTGGTTGCTTTATTTGCAGCGGGCCACATCGGGCAAAGGATTGCCCAAAACGTGAGAAGCTGAATGCTATTTGCGTTGATGATGCCAAGGGGGCAGATTCTGACTCGGATGGTCATGTTCGAGTCAATCCGTTGCAGTTGCTGAACGTTATTCATGCAGACAAGGCCCCGACCTCGCAGAGATCAGGTTTGATGTACGTTAAAGTGTTGCTTTGTAATATTGAGGTGTTGGCAATGGTCGATACTGGAGCCACACACAATTTCGTTTCAGAACGGTTGGTAAATTCGCTCGGGCTTAAAGTTGTCAAGAGTTCCAGTCGGATTAAAACGGTCAATTCCACTGCACAGTCTGTGCATGGATCAACCAGTGATGTTCAATTGAAGGTTGGTGACTGGAATGGGCGGGTGGACTTGATGGTGGTCCCACTTGATGACTTTGAACTCATTCTTGGGAATGATTTCTTTGTGGCTGCTAAGGTGGCATTGATGCCACATCTCGGTGGGATATTTATTGCTGATGAGAAACAACCCTGCTTTGTGCCCCGGTGTTCCAAGGCAGAAAAGGCCAAGCGGGCAAGAGAAGATACGGGTGGTTGGCTATCGGCAATTCAAGTACAGAATGGGCTGAAGAAGGGTGAGATGACTTACCTTGCAGCACTGGTTGAGATTAAGCCAGATGTGAAGGTCGAAGTCCCGGACAAGGTGGCAAGTTTGCTAAAGGAGTTTGCTGATGTGATGCCTCCAGAATTGCCAAAGTCCCTCCCTCCTCGGCGGGCTACGGATCATAAAATTGAGTTATTTCCAGGCGCTAAGCCTCCGGCTAAGGCCCCTTATCGGATGTCTCCGTTAGAGCTTGCGGAATTGAGGAAGCAGTTAACGGAACTGCTTGATGCTGGCTTGGTTCAACCCTCAAAGGCTCCTTACGGTGCCCCGGTTCTGTTCCAAAAGAAGCAGGATGGTTCATTGCGGATGTGTGTTGACTATCGGGCACTAAACAAGGTTACAGTGAAGAACAAGTATCCAGTCCCGTTGGTGACTGATCTCTTTGATCGGCTATGCAAAGCCTCCTATTTCACGAAGTTGGATCTCAGATCGGGCTATTGGCAAGTCCGTGTTGCAGAAGGGGATGAGGCAAAGACCACATGCGTAACTCGGTATGGCTCGTTTGAATTTCTAGTTATGCCATTTGGTCTTACGAATGCTCCTGCGACGTTTTGTAACTTAATGAATGATGTCTTCTATGACTGTGTCGATGATTTCGTAGTTGTGTACTTAGATGATATTGTTATCTATAGTGAGTCCTTGGAGGACCATTTGTCCCATCTTAGAGACGTGCTGTCCAGACTTAGGAAGCATGAATTGTATGTAAAAATGGAGAAGTGTGAGTTTGCCCAACAGGAAATCAAATTCCTCGGGCATGTAATTAGCAAAGGCCATGTAAAAATGGATAGACGGAAGGTTCAGGCCATTCTGGACTGGCCTCCGCCTACCAAAGTGTTGGAATTACGATCTTTTCTTGGATTAGCTAACTATTACAGGAAGTTCATCCACAACTATTCAAAGAAGGCGGCCCCTTTGACAGAGTTGTTGAAGAAAGATCAGACTTGGCAGTGGGAAGCTGGCTGTCAAGAGGCCTTTGAGAAGCTCAAAGTTGCTGTGGCAAGCGAGCCGGTGCTGCGGCTGCCCGACTTTGAGTTGCCTTTCGAAGTGCATACGGATGCCTCGGACAAAGCAATTGGCGGGGTACTTGTGCAAGAGGGCCATCCTGTTGCCTTCGAAAGCCGGAAGCTGAATGATGCAGAGAAGAGATATTCCGCTCACGAGAAGGAAATGACAGCTGTGGTGCATTGCCTTCAAACTTGGCGAGTTTACTTGCTGGGTACGAAGTTCTTGGTATTGACGGACAATGTGGCGAATACTTTCTTCAAAGTTCAGAAGAAGTTATCGCCAAGGCAGGCTCGTTGGCAAGAATACCTTGAAGAATATGATTTTGAGTGGAAGCACAAACCTGGTCGTCATAACCAGGTTGCCGATGCTTTAAGCCGTAAGGAAGTGCTGGGGTACATTGCTGCTATCTCTCAAGTTGCATCAGGTTTTGTGGACAGAATCCGGGTGAATGCTGGAAATGATGCTGAGTATCAAAAGCTGGTACAACAGGTCAAAGACGGAACTGTTCGCAGGTATTGGTTGGAAGACAGTCTGCTCCATGCCAAAGGAGACAGATTATATGTCCCTGTTCTTGGGGGCTTGAGGCAAGAGTTGCTTAGAGAAACCCACGATCCACAGTGGGCTGGCCATCCGGGAAGGCAGCGCATGTTGGCTTTGTTGTCGCGCTCTTATTATTGGCCAAAGATAGAGGACGACGTGGAAGCCTATGTTAAAACTTGTTTGGTTTGCCAACAGGATAAGACGGAGCGAAGGAAAGAGGCAGGCTTGCTGCAGCCCTTGTCCATTCCAGAGAAGCCTTGGGTTAGCGTATCCATGGATTTCATTTCTGGGTTGCCAAAAGTTGATGGTATGCGTTCAATTATGGTTGTTGTTGATCGTTTCTCTAAGTATGCTGTTTTTATCCCTGCACCACATAAATGTCCCGCTGAAGTTGCTGCTGACTTGTTTTGTAAGTATGTGGTGAAATACTTTGGGTTGCCCGAAGATATTGTCAGTGATAGGGATACTCGGTTCACGGGTCGGTTCTGGACAGTGTTGTTCAACTTGATGGGTTCAGAGTTGAAATTCTCCACAGCAAATCATCCGCAGACAGATGGCCAAACTGAAAGGATCAATTCGTTGTTGGAGGAGTACTTACGACACTATGTCACAGCAAGTCAACAGAATTGGGTGGAGTTGCTGGACAGTGCACAGTTTTGTTACAATCTGCACAGATCGTCATCGACGGGTGCTAGTCCGTTTGAGTTGGCCTTGGGCCAACAGCCCCTTACTCCTCACGAGGTGGCTAGGACCAGCACAGGAGGTCGGTGTCCTGCTGCTTACAGATTTGCTCGTGCAAAGCAAGAGTTGCTTGAGGAAGCCCAAGACAGTTTGTCAAAGGCAGCGAAGCGAATGAAGAAGTATGCGGACAAAGGAAGGCGGTCACTGGAATTTCAGGTTGGGGATGAAGTCATGCTCAAACTTACTCCCCAAATCTGGAAGAAAATCAGTAGCAAGAAGGTGCATCGCGGGTTGATTGCACGCTACGATGGTCCCTTTGAAGTTATAAAGCGAGTGGGGAATGTTGCTTATCGTTTGAAATT
>BPLT01000307.1:42500-47500 GCA_019656295.1 Rhododendron mucronatum var. ripense
TGATGGGTAACGGCCAAAAAGTTGTCGGGCAACGCTGGGTATCGGCTAAAAAGTTGCTGGGTAACGGCTAAAATGTTGTCGGGTAACGCTGGGTATCGGCTAAAAAGTTGCTGGCAAGCCGATTGCTTGTCACCGGGCAAGGCAATGCATTTCTCACGGCATCCCAAGACCAAGGGTGGCCAAGGCATGACTCACGGCAATGCCAAAACAAGGGGTGGCCAAGGCAAGGCTCAAGGCAAAGCCATAACAAGGGTTGGCTCCCGAGTTGCTGGGTAACGGCTAAAAAGTTGCTGGATAACGGCAACCAGGTTGTCGGGTAACGCTGGGTAACGGCTAAAAAGTTGATGGGTAACGGCTAAAAAGTTGTCGGGTAACGCTGGGTAACGGCAGCCAGGTTGTCGGGTAACACTGGGTATCGGCTAAAAAGTTGCTGGGTAACAGCAAGCAAGTTGCTGGGCGACGGCTAAAAATTTGCTGGGTACCGGCTAAAAGAGTAGCTTGTCGCCGGGCAAATCAATGCAAGCATCAATATGATGTTGTCAAAACGCCCCAAAAACTCTTGTCTAGTCACCATCTTTTGGAAATTTCACAATGTTTGTTTTCGATCTTTTTTAATTTTTATTTTTAAGCGTTTTTTAGTCATATTTTGAACATTTTGTATTATAGATGCCTCATTTTTCAACCCAACATATTTACATAATTATTGTGTAGCTTGTTTGTAATTTTTTGTAATTTTTTCATACTTTTTTTGTATTTTTTGGTATTTTTTAATAATTTTAATCTATTTAATTTTTGTTTAATTAATTAAAAATTATCCTTTTGGCAAAAAATTCTGAATTTTTTGGTGGAGTTGCCAAATAATTATGTGAAGATGTTCCAATTCAAAGTTCATGAGAAAAGGTTGTGAATCTCAAAAAAAAGCCGAATGTCCCATTTGGGACACACCCTATGTTCCTTCCTGCCACAAGGGCAAAGGCTAATTTTACTACTATAGGGGGGGGTGGTCTCCCTCCCTTGGGGAAGCCGCGGCCACCCGATGCCGGGTGCCAAGGCACGTTGCTATCGAGACCGCTCGGGCAATTCTTGGCCATTTGGCCTCGGTTGCTCGAGAAAACACTCCCCGTCGGTAATGCCCGGAAAAAAGACCGAAATGCCCCTGAATCGAAATGCTATTTGAAGCCGTCCCGCAAGGCAAAGAACGGCTCTATCGGGCAGAGCAAGACTCTATCGGGCAATTCATGGCCGTTTGGCCTCGGATACCCCAGGAAACAGATCCCGTCGGTAATGCTCAGAAAAACGACCGAAATTCCCAAGAAAACACGACCCGTCGGTAATGCTCGAAAAGAACACCGAAAGGCCCTTGAAATGGCATGCTACTATGATCGGGTTTGGCAAGGCGAAACTAGATTTTCTTCGCCGTTTGGGCTAGGCTATGCCAATCGTTATCGTCCACCGCCTAGCCATCCAAGTGTTTCCATGTGTCACCAATGCCATAGTGCCAAAGTGCCACCCTGTGACGCGCCCGCTCGCTTGGGTCTTTGATATAGCATGTTTAGAAACAATTTTCTAAATATTCTTATATCAAAGACCCACGCGCGCGGCACGGCACGGCACTTAGGCACTTTGGCACTTATTGGGAAACACTTGGAAACACTTGGGAAACAACTTGGGCAAACACTTGGGCGTATGCCAAGACGGTGGTGCTCTAGACACTTGGGCGTATGCCAAGACGGTGGTGTAGACAAGTGGGCAAACACTTGGGTAACGCTGGGTATCGGCTAAAAAGTTGCTGGGTAACGGCTGAAATGTTGTCGGGTAACGCTGGGTATCGGCTAAAAAGTTGCTGGGTAACGGCTGAAATGTTGTCGGGTAACGCTGGGTATCGGCTAAAAAGTTGCTGGCAAGCCGATTGCTTGTCACCGGGCAAGGCAATGCATTGCTCACGGCATCCCAAGACCGAGGGTGGCCAAGGCATGACTCACGGCATGCCAAAACAAGGGGTGGCCAAGGCAAGGCTCAAGGCAAAGCCATAACAAGGGTTGGCTCCCGAGTTGCTGGGTAACGGCTAAAAAGTTGCTGGATAACGGCAACCAGGTTGTCGGGTAACGCTGGGTAACGGCTAAAGAGTTGATGGGTAACGGCCAAAAAGTTGTCGGGCAATGCTGGGTATCGGCTAAAAAGTTGCTGGGTAACGGCTAAAATGTTGTCGGGTAACGCTGGGTATCGGCTAAAAAGTTGCTGGCAAAGCCGATTGCTTGTCACCGGGCAAGGCAATGCATTGCTCACGGCATCCCAAGACCGAGGGTGGCCAAGGCATGACTCACGGCATGCCAAAACAAGGGGTGGCCAAGGCAAGGCTCAAGGCAAAGCCATAACAAGGGTTGGCTCCCGAGTTGCTGGGTAACGGCTAACAAGTTGCTGGATAACGGCAACCAGGTTGTCGGGTAACGCTGGGTAACGGCTAAAGAGTTGATGGGTAACGGCCAAAAAGTTGTCGGGCAATGCTGGGTATCGGCTAAAAAGTTGCTGGGTAACGGCTAAGAAGTTGCTGGGTAACAGCAAGCAAGTTGCTGGGCAACGGCTAAAAATTTGCTGGGTACCGGCTAAAAGAGTAGCTTGTCGCCGGGCAAATCAATGCAAGCATCAATATGATCTTGTCAAAACGCCCCAAAAACTCTTGTCTAGTCACCATCTTTTGGGAATTTCGCAATGTTAGTTTTTAATCTTTTTTAATTTTTATTTTTAAACGTTTTTTAGTCATATTTTGAACATTTTGTATTATAGATGCCTCATTTTTCAACCCAAAATATTTACATAATTATTGTGTAGCTTATTTGTAATTTTTCGTAATTTTTTCATACTTTTTTTGTATTTTTTTGTATTTTTTAATAATTTTAATCTATTTAATTTTTGTTTAATTAATTAAAAATTATCCTTTTTGCAAAAAATTCTGAATTTTTTGGTGGAGTTGCCAAATAATTATGTGAAGATGTTCCAATTCAAAGTTCATGAAAAGAAGTTGTGAAACTCAAAAAAAAGCCGAATGTCCCATTTGGGACACACCCTATGTTCCTTCCTGCCACAAGGGAAAAGGCTAATTTTACTACTATAGGGGGGGGTGGTCTCCCTCCCTTGGGGAAGCCGAGGCCAGCCGATGCCGGGTGCCAAGGCACGTTGCTATCGAGACCGCTCGGGCAATTCTTGGCCATTTGGCCTCGGTTGCTCGAGAAAACACTCCCCGTCGGTAATGCCCGGAAAAAAGACCGAAATGCCCCTGAATCGAAATGCTATTTGAAGCCGTCCCGGAAGGCAAAGCACGGCTCTATCGGGCAGAGCAAGACTCTATCGGGCAATTCTTGGCCGTTAGGCCTTGGATACTCCCTGAAGCACTACCCATCGGTAATGCTCGAGAAAAATACTGAAATACCCCCGAGGCAAATTGTTGTTGTAACCGGTCCCGTAGGGCAAGGCATGACTCTATCGGGCAAAGAAACACTCTATCGGGCAAATGTTGGCCGTTTGGCCTTGGAAACCAGTAAAAAGATGACATGACTGTAACGCCCGAAAAAATTGCCCGTGTTAAGCCAAGCCCTAGCCAATGAAAGTTAGGGCAAGGCAGAGTAAACCATGGCACTATCGGGCAGAAACTAGAATTCCATGGCAGTTTGGTCTCGAATGCTTGTGATTTCATGCCCCGTTGGCAATGCTTGCAGACTCACATCCTCCATGATGCATTGGTGTCCCCATCGGGGGATGCCTCCTTGCTGAGAGGAAAGCTTGTCGCCCAGGTGATGAGCGCCGGTCGATGGTTCTCCGTTGGCTATGGCACAGTCCCTTCGGTAACCTTCCTCGATGACGCATTGGTGTTCCCTTTGGGGGATGCCTTCTTGTTGAGAGGTAAGCTCCTCGTCTATTTCAATGAGATGGGCGGGGAGCGCCAGCTGACGGATCAAATCTATTGGCTACGGCAATGTCCCTCGGGTAATCTTCCTCCATGATGCATTGGTGTTCCTTTCGTGGGATGCCTCCTTGCTGAGAGGTAAGCTCGTCGCCTTGGCGGTGAGCGCCGGCCGACGGTTAACTGTTGGCTATGGCACAATCCCGATGATGCATTGGTGACCCCGCACGGAAAAGCGTAACTAGCTAATGGTCTTTGATTCCAAATGCGACGTTGCGTAGCCCAGGGGTTGCCTCCTTGCTGAGGGAGAAGCTTGTCGCCTGGGCGGCGAGCGCCGGTCGGTGGTACCACATTGGCTATGGCACTGTCCCTTCGGTAGCCTTCCTTGATGACGCATTGGTGCTCCCTTTGGGGAAAGCCTTCTTGCCGAGAGGTAAGCGGGCTGTTACTCGTTTGTGAAATAAAATGTTTTAGAAAATCATTCTTTGTTTAAAAATCAAAATCGAATTTGTAAAAAAACCTCCTTTATGATGCCAGCGGTGTTTCCTTCGGTTTATGCCTCCTTGTTGAGGGGTAATCCAAAATGAATTTCAAAAAATCTTCCTCGATGAAGCATTGGTGTTCCTTCACGGAATGCCTCCTTGCTGAGGGGTAAGCATGTCGTTTAGGCGACGTGCGCCGGCCGGCGGTTCTCCATTGGCTATGGCACAGTCCCTTCGGTAACCTTCCTCGATGACGCATTGGTGTTCCCTTTGGGGGATGCCTTCTTGTTGAGAGGTAAGCTCCTCGTCTATTTCAATGAGATGGGCGGGGAGCGCCAGCTGACGGATTAAATCTGTTGGCTACGGCAATGTCCCTTGTGTAATTTTCCTCCATGATGCATTGGTGTTCCTTTCGTGGGATGCCTCCTTGCTGAGAGGTAAGCTCGTCGCCTTGGCGGTGAGCGCCGGCCGACGGTTAACTGTTGGCTATGGCACAATCCCGATGATGCATTGGTGACCCCGCACGGAAAAGCGTAACTAGCTAATGGTCTTTGATTCCTAATGCGACGTTGCGTAGCCCAGGGGTTGCCTCCTTGCTGAGGGAGAAGCTTGTCGCCTAG
>BPLT01000307.1:57500-62500 GCA_019656295.1 Rhododendron mucronatum var. ripense
GAAAAGGTTGTGAATCTCAAAAAAAAGCCGAATGTCCCATTTGGGACACACCCTATGTTCCTTCCTGCCACAAGGGCAAAGGCTAATTTTACTACTATAGGGGGGGGTGGTCTCCCTCCCTTGGGGAAGCCGCGGCCACCCGATGCCGGGTGCCAAGGCACGTTGCTATCGAGACCGCTCGGGCAATTCTTGGCCATTTGGCCTCGGTTGCTCGAGAAAACACTCCCCGTCGGTAATGCCCGGAAAAAAGACCGAAATGCCCCTGAATCGAAATGCTATTTGAAGCCGTCCCGCAAGGCAAAGAACGGCTCTATCGGGCAGAGCAAGACTCTATCGGGCAATTCATGGCCGTTTGGCCTCGGATACCCCAGGAAACAGATCCCGTCGGTAATGCTCAGAAAAACGACCGAAATTCCCAAGAAAACACGACCCGTCGGTAATGCTCGAAAAGAACACCGAAAGGCCCTTGAAATGGCATGCTACTATGATCGGGTTTGGCAAGGCGAAACTAGATTTTCTTCGCCGTTTGGGCTAGGCTATGCCAATCGTTATCGTCCACCGCCTAGCCATCCAAGTGTTTCCATGTGTCACCAATGCCATAGTGCCAAAGTGCCACCCTGTGACGCGCCCGCTCGCTTGGGTCTTTGATATAGCATGTTTAGAAACAATTTTCTAAATATTCTTATATCAAAGACCCACGCGCGCGGCACGGCACGGCACTTAGGCACTTTGGCACTTATTGGGAAACACTTGGAAACACTTGGGAAACAACTTGGGCAAACACTTGGGCGTATGCCAAGACGGTGGTGCTCTAGACACTTGGGCGTATGCCAAGACGGTGGTGTAGACAAGTGGGCAAACACTTGGGTAACGCTGGGTATCGGCTAAAAAGTTGCTGGGTAACGGCTGAAATGTTGTCGGGTAACGCTGGGTATCGGCTAAAAAGTTGCTGGGTAACGGCTGAAATGTTGTCGGGTAACGCTGGGTATCGGCTAAAAAGTTGCTGGCAAGCCGATTGCTTGTCACCGGGCAAGGCAATGCATTGCTCACGGCATCCCAAGACCGAGGGTGGCCAAGGCATGACTCACGGCATGCCAAAACAAGGGGTGGCCAAGGCAAGGCTCAAGGCAAAGCCATAACAAGGGTTGGCTCCCGAGTTGCTGGGTAACGGCTAAAAAGTTGCTGGATAACGGCAACCAGGTTGTCGGGTAACGCTGGGTAACGGCTAAAGAGTTGATGGGTAACGGCCAAAAAGTTGTCGGGCAATGCTGGGTATCGGCTAAAAAGTTGCTGGGTAACGGCTAAAATGTTGTCGGGTAACGCTGGGTATCGGCTAAAAAGTTGCTGGCAAAGCCGATTGCTTGTCACCGGGCAAGGCAATGCATTGCTCACGGCATCCCAAGACCGAGGGTGGCCAAGGCATGACTCACGGCATGCCAAAACAAGGGGTGGCCAAGGCAAGGCTCAAGGCAAAGCCATAACAAGGGTTGGCTCCCGAGTTGCTGGGTAACGGCTAACAAGTTGCTGGATAACGGCAACCAGGTTGTCGGGTAACGCTGGGTAACGGCTAAAGAGTTGATGGGTAACGGCCAAAAAGTTGTCGGGCAATGCTGGGTATCGGCTAAAAAGTTGCTGGGTAACGGCTAAGAAGTTGCTGGGTAACAGCAAGCAAGTTGCTGGGCAACGGCTAAAAATTTGCTGGGTACCGGCTAAAAGAGTAGCTTGTCGCCGGGCAAATCAATGCAAGCATCAATATGATCTTGTCAAAACGCCCCAAAAACTCTTGTCTAGTCACCATCTTTTGGGAATTTCGCAATGTTAGTTTTTAATCTTTTTTAATTTTTATTTTTAAACGTTTTTTAGTCATATTTTGAACATTTTGTATTATAGATGCCTCATTTTTCAACCCAAAATATTTACATAATTATTGTGTAGCTTATTTGTAATTTTTCGTAATTTTTTCATACTTTTTTTGTATTTTTTTGTATTTTTTAATAATTTTTAATCTATTTAATTTTTGTTTAATTAATTAAAAATTATCCTTTTTGCAAAAAATTCTGAATTTTTTGGTGGAGTTGCCAAATAATTATGTGAAGATGTTCCAATTCAAAGTTCATGAAAAGAAGTTGTGAAACTCAAAAAAAAAGCCGAATGTCCCATTTGGGACACACCCTATGTTCCTTCCTGCCACAAGGGAAAAGGCTAATTTTACTACTATAGGGGGGGGTGGTCTCCCTCCCTTGGGGAAGCCGAGGCCAGCCGATGCCGGGTGCCAAGGCACGTTGCTATCGAGACCGCTCGGGCAATTCTTGGCCATTTGGCCTCGGTTGCTCGAGAAAACACTCCCCGTCGGTAATGCCCGGAAAAAAGACCGAAATGCCCCTGAATCGAAATGCTATTTGAAGCCGTCCCGGAAGGCAAAGCACGGCTCTATCGGGCAGAGCAAGACTCTATCGGGCAATTCTTGGCCGTTAGGCCTTGGATACTCCCTGAAGCACTACCCATCGGTAATGCTCGAGAAAAATACTGAAATACCCCCGAGGCAAATTGTTGTTGTAACCGGTCCCGTAGGGCAAGGCATGACTCTATCGGGCAAAGAAACACTCTATCGGGCAAATGTTGGCCGTTTGGCCTTGGAAACCAGTAAAAAGATGACATGACTGTAACGCCCGAAAAAATTGCCCGTGTTAAGCCAAGCCCTAGCCAATGAAAGTTAGGGCAAGGCAGAGTAAACCATGGCACTATCGGGCAGAAACTAGAATTCCATGGCAGTTTGGTCTCGAATGCTTGTGATTTCATGCCCCGTTGGCAATGCTTGCAGACTCACATCCTCCATGATGCATTGGTGTCCCCATCGGGGGATGCCTCCTTGCTGAGAGGAAAGCTTGTCGCCCAGGTGATGAGCGCCGGTCGATGGTTCTCCGTTGGCTATGGCACAGTCCCTTCGGTAACCTTCCTCGATGACGCATTGGTGTTCCCTTTGGGGGATGCCTTCTTGTTGAGAGGTAAGCTCCTCGTCTATTTCAATGAGATGGGCGGGGAGCGCCAGCTGACGGATCAAATCTATTGGCTACGGCAATGTCCCTCGGGTAATCTTCCTCCATGATGCATTGGTGTTCCTTTCGTGGGATGCCTCCTTGCTGAGAGGTAAGCTCGTCGCCTTGGCGGTGAGCGCCGGCCGACGGTTAACTGTTGGCTATGGCACAATCCCGATGATGCATTGGTGACCCCGCACGGAAAAGCGTAACTAGCTAATGGTCTTTGATTCCAAATGCGACGTTGCGTAGCCCAGGGGTTGCCTCCTTGCTGAGGGAGAAGCTTGTCGCCTGGGCGGCGAGCGCCGGTCGGTGGTACCACATTGGCTATGGCACTGTCCCTTCGGTAGCCTTCCTTGATGACGCATTGGTGCTCCCTTTGGGGAAAGCCTTCTTGCCGAGAGGTAAGCGGGCTGTTACTCGTTTGTGAAATAAAATGTTTTAGAAAATCATTCTTTGTTTAAAAATCAAAATCGAATTTGTAAAAAAACCTCCTTTATGATGCCAGCGGTGTTTCCTTCGGTTTATGCCTCCTTGTTGAGGGGTAATCCAAAATGAATTTCAAAAAATCTTCCTCGATGAAGCATTGGTGTTCCTTCACGGAATGCCTCCTTGCTGAGGGGTAAGCATGTCGTTTAGGCGACGTGCGCCGGCCGGCGGTTCTCCATTGGCTATGGCACAGTCCCTTCGGTAACCTTCCTCGATGACGCATTGGTGTTCCCTTTGGGGGATGCCTTCTTGTTGAGAGGTAAGCTCCTCGTCTATTTCAATGAGATGGGCGGGGAGCGCCAGCTGACGGATTAAATCTGTTGGCTACGGCAATGTCCCTTGTGTAATTTTCCTCCATGATGCATTGGTGTTCCTTTCGTGGGATGCCTCCTTGCTGAGAGGTAAGCTCGTCGCCTTGGCGGTGAGCGCCGGCCGACGGTTAACTGTTGGCTATGGCACAATCCCGATGATGCATTGGTGACCCCGCACGGAAAAGCGTAACTAGCTAATGGTCTTTGATTCCTAATGCGACGTTGCGTAGCCCAGGGGTTGCCTCCTTGCTGAGGGAGAAGCTTGTCGCCTAGGCGGCGAGCGCCGGCCGGTGGTTCAACATTGGCTATGGCACTGTCCCTTCTGTAGCCTTCCTTGATGACGCATTGGTGCTCCCTTTGTGGAAAGCCTTCTTGCTGAGAGGTAAGCGGGTTGTTGCTCGTTTGTGAAATAAAATGTTTTAGAAAATCATTCTTTCTTTAAAAATCAAAATCGAATTTGTAAAAAAAACCTCCTTTATGATGCCAGCGGTGTTTCCTTCGGTTTATGCCTCCTTGTTGAGGGGTAATCCAAAATGAATTTCAAAAAATCTTCCTCGACGAAGCATTGGTGTTCCTTCACGGAATGCCTCCTTGCTGAGGGGTAAGCATGTCGTTTAGGCGACGTGCGCCGGCCGGCGGTTCTCCATTGGCTATGGCACAGTCCCTTCGGTAACCTTCCTCGATGACGCATTGGTGTTCCCTTTGGGGGATGCCTTCTTGTTGAGAGGTAAGCTCCTCGTCTATTTCAATGAGATGGGCGGGGAGCGCCAGCTGACGGATCAAATCTATTGGCTACGGCAATGTCCCTTGTGCAATCTTCCTCCATGATGCATTGGTGTTCCTTTCGTGGGATGCCTCCTTGCTGAGAGGTAAGCTCGTCGCCTTGGCAGTGAGCGCCGGCCGATGGTTAACTGTTGGCTATGGCACAATCCCGATGATGCATTGGTGACCCCGCACGGAAAAGCGTAACTAGCTAATGGTCTTTGATTCCTAATGCGACGTTGCGTAGCCCAGGGGTTGCCTCCTTGCTGAGGGAGAAGCTTGTTGCCTAGGCGGCGAGCGCCGGCCGGTGGTACCACATTGGCTATGGCACTGTCCCTTCGGTAGCCTTCCTTGATGACGCATTGGTGCTCCCTTTGGGGAAAGCCTTCTTGCTGAGAGGTAA
>BPLT01000307.1:72500-77500 GCA_019656295.1 Rhododendron mucronatum var. ripense
TTGCTGGGTAACGGCTGAAATGTTTGTCGGTAACGCTGGGTATCGGCTAAAAAGTTGCTGGGTAACGGCTGAAATGTTGTCGGGTAACGCTGGGTATCGGCTAAAAAAGTTTGCTGGCAAGCCGATTGCTTGTCACCGGGCAAGGCAATGCATTGCTCACGGCATCCCAAGACCGAGGGTGGCCAAGGCATGACTCACGGCATGCCAAAACAAGGGGTGGCCAAGGCAAGGCTCAAGGCAAAGCCATAACAAGGGTTGGCTCCCGAGTTGCTGGGTAACGGCTAAAAAGTTGCTGGATAACGGCAACCAGGTTGTCGGGGTAACGCTGGGTAACGGCTAAAGAGTTGATGGGTAACGGCCAAAAAGTTGTCGGGCAATGCTGGGTATCCGGCTAAAAAGTTGCTGGGTAACGGCTAAAATGTTGTCGGGTAACGCTGGGTATCGGCTAAAAAGTTGCTGGGCAAGCCGATTGCTGTCACGTGGCAAGGCAAGCATTGCTCACGGCATCCCCAAGACCGAGGGTGGCCAAGGCATGACTCACGGCATGCCAAAACAAGGGGTGGCCAAGGCAAGGCTCAAGGCAAAGCCATAACAAGGGTTGGCTCCCGAGTTGCTGGGTAACGGCTAACAAGTTGCTGGATAACGGCAACCAGGTTGTCGGGTAACGCTGGGTAACGGCTAAAGAGTTGATGGGTAACGGCCAAAAAGTTGTCGGGCAATGCTGGGTATCGGCTAAAAAGTTGCTGGGTAACGGCTAAGAAGTTGCTGGGTAACAGCAAGCAAGTTGCTGGGCAACGGCTAAAAATTTGCTGGGTACCGGCTAAAAGAGTAGCTTTGTCGCCGGGCAAATCAATGCAAGCATCAATATGATCTTGTCAAAACGCCCCAAAACTCTTGTCTAGTCACCATCTTTTGGGAATTTCGCAATGTTAGTTTTAATCTTTTTTAATTTTTATTTTTAAACGTTTTTAGTCATATTTTGAACATTTTGTATTATAGATGCCTCATTTTTCAACCCAAAATATTTACATAATTATTGTGTAGCTTATTTGTAATTTTTCGTAATTTTTTCATACTTTTTTTGTATTTTTTTGTATTTTTTAATATTTTAATCTATTTAATTTTGTTTAATTAATTAAAAATTATCCTTTTGCAAAAAATTCTGAATTTTTTGGTGGAGTTGCCAAATAATTATGTGAAGATGTTCCAATTCAAAGTTCATGAAAAAGAGTTGTGAAACTCAAAAAAAAAGCCGAATGTCCCATTTGGGACACACCCTATGTTCCTTCCTGCCACAAGGGAAAAGGCTAATTTTACTACTATAGAGGGGGGGGTGGTCTCCCTCCCTTGGGGAAGCCGAGGCCAGCCGATGCCGGGTGCCAAGGCACGTTGCTATCGAGACCGCTCGGGCAATTCTTGGCCATTTGGCCTCGGTTGCTCGAGAAAACACTCCCCGTCGGTAATGCCCGGAAAAAAAGACCGAAATGCCCCTGAATCGAAATGCTATTTGAAGCCGTCCCGGAAGGCAAAGCACGGCTCTATCGGGCAGAGCAAGACTCTATCGGGCAATTCTTGGCCGTTAGGCCTTGGATACTCCCTGAAGCACTACCCATCGGTATATGCTCGAGAAAAATACTGAAATACCCCGAGGCAAATTGTTGTTGTAACCGGTTCCCGTAGGGCAAGGCATGACTCTATCGGGCAAAGAAACACTCTATCGGGCAAATGTTGGCCGTTTGGCCTTGGAAACCAGTAAAAGATGACATGACTGTAACGCCCCGAAAAAATTGCCGTGTTAAGCCAAGCCCTAGCCAATGAAAGTTAGGGCAGGCAGAGTAAACCATGGCACTATCGGGCAGAAACTAGAATTCCATGGCAGTTTGGTCTCGAATGCTTGTGATTTCATGCCCCGTTGGCAATGCTTGCAGACTCACATCCTCCATGATGCATTGGTGTCCCCATCGGGGGATGCCTCCTTGCTGAGAGGAAAGCTTGTCGCCCAGGTGATGAGCGCCGGTCGATGGTTTCTCCGTTGGCTATGGCACAGTCCCTTCGGTAACCTTCCTCGATGACGCATTGGTGTTCCTTTGGGGGATGCCTTCTTGTTGAGAGGTAAGCTCCTCGTGCTATTTTCAATGAGATGGGCGGGGGAGCGCCAGCTGACGGATCAAAATCTATTGGCTACGGCAATGTCCCTCGGGTAATCTTCCTCCATGATGCATTGTGTTCCTTTCGTGGGATGCCTCCTTGCTGAGAGGTAAGCTCGTCGCCTTGGCGGTGACGCCGGCCGAACGCTAACTGTTGGCTATGGCACAATCCCGATGATGCATTGGTGACCCCCGCACGGGAAAAGCGTAACTAGCTAATGGTCTTTGATTCCAATGCGACGTTGCGTAGCCCAGGGGTTGCCTCATGCTGAGAGAGAAGCTTGTCGCCTTGCGGCGAGCGCGTTGCGGTGGTTACCACATTTGGCTATGGCCTGTCCCTTCGGTAAGCCTTCCTTGATGACGCATTGGTGCTCCCTTTGGGGAAAGCCTTCTTGCCGAGAGGTAAGCGGGTTGTTACTCGTTTGTGAAATAAAATGTTTAGAAAATCATTCTTTGTTTAAAAATCAAATCGAATTTGTAAAAAAACCTCCTTTATGATGCCAGCGGTGTTTCCTTCGGTTTATGGCCTCCTTGTTGAGGGGGTAATGCACAAGATGAATTTCAAAAATCTTCCTCGATGAGCATTGTGTTCCTTCACGGGAATGCCTCCTTGCTGAGGGGTAAGCATGTCGTTTAGGCGACGTGCGCCGGCGGCGTGTTGTCCCATTGGCTATGGCACATTCCCTTCGGTAACCTTCCTCGATGACGCATTGGGTTCCCTTTGGGGGATGCCTCTTGTTGAGAGGTAAGCTCCTCGTCTATTTCAATGAGATGGGCGGGGAGCGCCAGCTGACGGATTAAATCTGTTGGCTACGGCAATGTCCCTGTGTAAATTCTTCCTCCATGTGCATTGGTGTTCCTTTCGTGGGATGCCTCCTTGCTGAGAGGTAAGGCTCGTCGCCTTGGCGGTGAGCGCCCGGCCGACGGTTAACTGTTGGCTATGGCACAATCCCGATGATGCATTGGTGACCCCGCACGGAAAAGCGTAACTAGCTAATGGTCTTTGATTCCTAATGCGACGTTGCGTAGCCCAGGGGTTGTCTCCTTGCTGAGGGAGAAGCTTGTCGCCTAGGCGGCGAGCGCCGGCCGGTGGTACCAGCATTGGCTATGGCACTGTCCCTTCGGTAGCCTTCCTTGATGACGCATTGGTGCTCCCTTTGGGGAAAGCCTTCTTGCTGAGAGGTAAGCGGGTTGTTGCTCGTTTGTGAAATAAAATGTTTTAGAAAATCATTCTTCTTTAAAAATCAAAATCGAATTTGTAAAAAAAACCTCCTTTATGATGCCAGCGGTGTTTCCTTCGGTTTATGCCTCCTTGTTGAGGGGTAATCCAAAATGAATTTCAAAAATCTTCCTCGACGAAGCATTGGTGTTCCTTCACGGAATGCCTCCTTGCTGAGGGTAAGCATGTCGTTTAGGCGACTTGGCGCCGGCCGGCGGTTCTCCATTGGCTATGGCACAGTCCCTTCGGTAACCTTCCTCGATGACGCATTGGTGTTCCCTTTGGGGGATGCCTTCTTGTTGAGAGGTAAGCTCCTCGTCTATTTCAATGAGATGGGCGGGGAGCGCCAGCTGACGTATCAAATCTATTGGCTACGGCAATGTCCCTTGTGCAATCTTCCTCCATGATGCATTGGTGTTCCTTTCGTGGGATGCCTCCTTGCTGAGAGGTAAGCTCGTCGCCTTGGCGGTGAGCGCCGGCCGATGGTTAACTGTTGGCTATGGCACAATCCCGATGATGCATTGGTGACCCCGCACGGAAAAGCGTAACTAGCTAATGGTCTTTGATTCCTAATGCGAACGTTGCGTAGCCCAGGGGTTGCCTCCTTGCTGAGGGAGAAGCTTGTTGCCTAGGCGGCGAGCGCGCGGCCGGTGGTACCACATTGGCTATGGCACTGTCCCTTCGGTAGCCTTCCTTGATGACGCATTGGTGCTCCCTTTGGGAAAGCCTTCTTGCTGAGAGGTAAGCGGGTTGTTGCTCGTTTGTGAAATAAATGTTTAGAAAATCATTCTTCGTTCAAAAAATCAAAATCGAATTTGTAAAAATCCTCCTTTATGATGCCAGCGGTGTTTCCTTCGGTTTATGCCTCCTTGCTGAGGGGTAATCCAAAATGAATTTCAAAAAATCTTCCTCGATGAAGCATTGGTGTTCCTTCACGGAATGCCCTCCTTGCTGAGGGGTAAGCATGTCGTTTAGGCGACGTGCGCCGGCCGGCGGTTCTCCATTGGCTATGGCACAGTCCCTTCGGTAACCTTCCTCGAAGACGCATTGGTGTACCCTTTGGGGGATGCCTTCTTGTTGAGAGGTAAGCTCTTCGTCTATTTCAATGAGATGGGCGGCGGGCGCCAGCCGATGGATCAAATCTATTGGCTACGGCAATGTCCCTTGGGTAATCTTCCTCCGTGATGCATTGGTGTTCCTTTCGTGGGATGCCTCCTTGCTGAGAGGTAAGCTCGTCGCCTTGGCGGTGAGCGCGGCCGACGGTTAACTGTTGGCTATGGCACAATCCCGATGATGCATTGGTGACACCCGCACGGAAAAGCGTAACTAGCTAATGGTCCTTTGATTCCAAATGCGACGTTGCGTAGCCCAGGGGTTGCCTCCTTGCTGAGGAGGAGAAGCTTGTTCGCCTGGGCGGCGAGCGCCGGTCGGTGGTACCACATTGGCTATGGCACTGTCCCTTCGGTAGCCTTCCTTGATGACGCATTGGTGCTCCTTTGAGGAAAGCCATTCTTGTTGAGAAGTTAAGCTTGTCGTCTGTTTCAATGAGATGGGCGGCAAGCGCCAGCTGATGGATCTCATCCATAGGCTACGGCCTTGGTCCCTCTGAAAAAACTACCTGTGATGATGCATTG
>BPLT01000307.1:85000-90000 GCA_019656295.1 Rhododendron mucronatum var. ripense
GCTGGGTATCGGCTAAAAAGTTGCTGGGTAACGGCTAAAATGTTGTCGGGTAACGCTGGGTATCGGCTAAAAAGTTGCTGGCAAGCCGATTGCTTGTCACCGGGCAAGGCAATGCATTTCTCACGGCATCCCAAGACCAAGGGTGGCCAAGGCATGACTCACGGCAATGCCAAAACAAGGGGTGGCCAAGGCAAGGCTCAAGGCAAGCCATAACAAGGGTTGGCTCCCGAAGTTGCTGGGTAACGGCCTAAAAAAGTTGCTTGGATAACGGCAACCAGGTTGTCGGGGTAACGCTGGGTAACGGCTAAAAAGTTGATGGGTAACGGCTAAAAAGTTGTCGGGTAACGCTGGGTAACGGGCATGCCAGGGTTGTTCGGGTAAACACTGGGTATCGGCTAAAAAGTTGCTGGGTTAACAGCAAGCAAGTTGCTGGGCGACGGCTAAAAATTTGCTGGGGTATACGGCTAAAAGAGTAGCTTGTCGCCGGGCAAATCAATGCAAAGCATCACTATGATGTGTCAAAACGCCCCAAAAACTCTTGTCTAGTCACCATCTTTTGGAAATTTCGCATGTTTGTTTTCGATCTTTTTTAATTTTTATTTTTTAATCGTTTTTTTTTTAGGTCATTAATTTTGACACATTTTGTATTATATGATGCCTCATTTTTCAACCCAACATATTTACATAATTATTGTGTAGCTTGTTTGTAATTTTTTGTAATTTTTTCATACTTTTTTTGTATTTTTTGGTATTTTTTAATAATTTTAATCTATTTAATTTTTGTTTAATTAATTAAAAATTATCCTTTTGGCAAAAAATTCTGAATTTTTTGGTGGAGTTGCCAAATAATTATGTGAAGATGTTCCAATTCAAAGTTCATGAGAAAAGGTTGTGAATCTCAAAAAAAAGCCGAATGTCCCATTTGGGACACACCCTATGTTCCTTCCTGCCACAAGGGCAAAGGCTAATTTTACTACTATAGGGGGGGGTGGTCTCCCTCCCTTGGGGAAGCCGCGGCCACCCGATGCCGGGTGCCAAGGCACGTTGCTATCGAGACCGCTCGGGCAATTCTTGGCCATTTGGCCTCGGTTGCTCGAGAAAACACTCCCCGTCGGTAATGCCCGGAAAAAAGACCGAAATGCCCCTGAATCGAAATGCTATTTGAAGCCGTCCCGCAAGGCAAAGAAGGCTCTATCGGGCAGAGCAAGACTCTATCGGCAATTCATGGCCGTTTGGCCTCGGATACCCCAGGAAACAGATCCCGTCGTAATGCTCAGAAAACGACCGAAATTCCCAAGAAAACACGACCCGTCGGTAATGCTCGAAAGAACACCGAAAGGCCCTTGAAATGGCATGCTACTATGATTCGGGTTTTGGCCAAGGCGAAACTAGATTTCTGTCGCCGTTTGGGCTAGCTATGCAATCGTTATCGTCCACCGCCTAGCCATCCAAGTGTTTCCATGTGTCACCAATGCCATAGTGCCAAAGTGCCACCCTGTGACGCGCGCGCTCGCTTGGGTCTTTGATATAGCATGTTTTAGAAAACAATTTTCTAAATATTCTTATATCAAAGACCCACGCGCGCGGCACGGCACGGCACTTTAGGCACTTTGGCCACTTATTGGGAAACACTTGGAAACACTTGGGAAACAACTTGGGCAATAACACTTGGCGTATGCCAAGACGGTGGTGCTCTAGACACTTGGGCGTATGCCAAGACGGTGGTGTAGACAAGTGGGCAAACACTTGGGTAACGCTGGGTATCGGCTAAAAAGTTGCTGGGTAACGGCTGAAATGTTGTCGGGTAACGCTGGGTATCGGCTAAAAAGTTGCTGGGTAACGGCTGAAATGTTGTCGGGTAACGCTGGGTATCGGCTAAAAAGTTGCTGGCAAGCCGATTGCTTGTCACCGGGCAAGGCAATGCATTGCTCACGGCATCCCAAGACCGAGGGTGGCCAAGGCATGACTCACGGCATGCCAAAACAAGGGGTGGCCAAGGCAAGGCTCAAGGCAAAGCCATAACAAGGGTTGGCTCCCGAGTTGCTGGGTAACGGCTAAAAAGTTGCTGGATAACGGCAACCAGGTTGTCGGGTAACGCTGGGTAACGGCTAAAGAGTTGATGGGTAACGGCCAAAAAGTTGTCGGGCAATGCTGGGTATCGGCTAAAAAGTTGCTGGGTAACGGCTAAAATGTTGTCGGGTAACGCTGGGTATCGGCTAAAAAGTTGCTGGCAAAGCCGATTGCTTGTCACCGGGCAAGGCAATGCATTGCTCACGGCATCCCAAGACCGAGGGTGGCCAAGGCATGACTCACGGCATGCCAAAACAAGGGGTGGCCAAGGCAAGGCTCAAGGCAAAGCCATAACAAGGGTTGGCTCCCGAGTTGCTGGGTAACGGCTAACAAGTTGCTGGATAACGGCAACCAGGTTGTCGGGTAACGCTGGGTAACGGCTAAAGAGTTGATGGGTAACGGCCAAAAAGTTGTCGGGCAATGCTGGGTATCGGCTAAAAAGTTGCTGGGTAACGGCTAAGAAGTTGCTGGGTAACAGCAAGCAAGTTGCTGGGCAACGGCTAAAAATTTGCTGGGTACCGGCTAAAAGAGTAGCTTGTCGCCGGGCAAATCAATGCAAGCATCAATATGATCTTGTCAAAACGCCCCAAAAACTCTTGTCTAGTCACCATCTTTTGGGAATTTCGCAATGTTAGTTTTTAATCTTTTTTAATTTTTATTTTTAAACGTTTTTTAGTCATATTTTGAACATTTTGTATTATAGATGCCTCATTTTTCAACCCAAAATATTTACATAATTATTGTGTAGCTTATTTGTAATTTTTCGTAATTTTTTCATACTTTTTTTGTATTTTTTTGTATTTTTTAATAATTTTAATCTATTTAATTTTTGTTTAATTAATTAAAAATTATCCTTTTTGCAAAAAATTCTGAATTTTTTGGTGGAGTTGCCAAATAATTATGTGAAGATGTTCCAATTCAAAGTTCATGAAAAGAAGTTGTGAAACTCAAAAAAAAGCCGAATGTCCCATTTGGGACACACCCTATGTTCCTTCCTGCCACAAGGGCAAAGGCTAATTTTACTACTATAGGGGGGGGTGGTCTCCCTCCCTTGGGGAAGCCGAGGCCAGCCGATGCCGGGTGCCAAGGCACGTTGCTATCGAGACCGCTCGGCAATTCTTGGCCATTTGGCCTCGGTTGCTCGAGAAAACCACTCCCCGTCGGTTCTGTAATTGCCGCGGAAAAAGACCGAAATGCCCCTGAATCGAAATGCTATTTGAAGCCGTCCCGGAAGGCAAAGCATACGGCTCTATCGGGCAGAGCAAGACTCTATCGGGCAATTCTTGGCCGTTAGGCCTTGGATACTCCCTGATAGCCCTACCCATCGGTAATGCTCGAGAAAAATACTGAAATACCCCCGAGGCAAATTGTTGTTGTAACGGTCTCCGTAGGGCAAAGGCATGACTCTATCGGGCAAAAGAAACACTCTATCGGGCAAATGTTGGCCGGTTTGGCCTTGGAAACCAGTAAAAAAGATGACATGACTGTAACGCCCGAAAAAAATTGCCCGTGTTAAGCCAAGCCCTAGCCAATGAAAAGTTAGGGCAAGGCAGAGTATAACCATGGCACTATCGGGCAGAAGAAACTAGAATTCCATGGCAGTTTGGTCTCGAATGCTTGTGATTTCATGGCCCCGTTGGCAATTGCTTGCCGACTCAACATCCTCCATGATGCATTGGTGTCCCCATCGGGGGATGCCTCCTTGCTGAGAGGAACGCTTGTCGCCACAGGTGATGATCGAGCGTACGCGTCGATGTGGTTTCTCCGTTGGCTATGGCACAGTCCCTTCGGTAACCTCTCCTCGATGACGCATTGGTGTTTCCCTTTGGGGGATGCCTTCTTGTTGATGAGGTAAGCTCCTCGTCTATGTCAATGAGATGGGCGGGGAGCGTCCAGCTGACGGATCAAAATCTATTGGCTACGGCAAATGTCCCTCGGGTAATCTTTCCTCCATGATGCATTGGTGTTCCTTTCGTGGGATTGCCTCCTTGCTGAGAGGTAAGCTCGGTCGCCTTGGCGGTGAGCGCCTGGCCGACGGCTAACTGTTGGCTATGGCCACAATCCCGATGATGCATTGGTGACCCCGCACGGAAAAGCTGTAACTAGCTAATGGTCTTTGATTCCTAATGCGACGTTGCGTAGCCCAGGGGTTGCCTCCTTGCGGAGGGAGAAGAAGCTTGTCGCCTAGGCGGCGAGCGCCGGCCAGTGGTACCACATTGGCTATGGCACTGTCCCTTCGGTAGCCTTCCTTGATGACGCATTGGTGCTCCCTTTGGGGAAAGCCTTCTTGCCGAGAGGTAAGCGGGTTGTTACTCGTTTGTGAAATAAAATGTTTTAGAAAATCATTCTTTGTTTAAAAATCAAAATCGAATTTGTAAAAAAACCTCCTTTATGATGCCAGCGGTGTTTCCTTCGGTTTATGCCTCCTTGTTGAGGGGTAATCCAAAATGAATTTCAAAAAATCTTCCTCGATGAAGCATTGGTGTTCCTTCACGGAATGCCTCCTTGCTGAGGGGTAAGCATGTCGTTTAGGCGACGTGCGCCGGCCGGCGGTTCTCCATTGGCTATGGCACAGTCCCTTCGGTAACCTTCCTCGATGACGCATTGGTGTTCCCTTTGGGGGATGCCTTCTTGTTGAGAGGTAAGCTCCTCGTCTATTTCAATGAGATGGGCGGGGAGCGCCAGCTGACGGATTAAATCTGTTGGCTACGGCAATGTCCCTTGTGTAATTTTCCTCCATGATGCATTGGTGTTCCTTTCGTGGGATGCCTCCTTGCTGAGAGGTAAGCTCGTCGCCTTGGCGGTGAGCGCCGGCCGACGGTTAACTGTTGGCTATGGCACAATCCCGATGATGCATTGGTGACCCCGCACGGAAAAGCGTAACTAGCTAATGGTCTTTGATTCCTAATGCGACGTTGCGTAGCCCAGGG
>BPLT01000307.1:100000-105000 GCA_019656295.1 Rhododendron mucronatum var. ripense
TTAATAATTTTAATCTATTTAATTTTTGTTTAATTAATTAAAAATTATCCTTTTGGCAAAAAATTCTGAATTTTTTGGTGGAGTTGCCAAATAATTATGTGAAGATGTTCCAATTCAAAGTTCATGAGAAAAGGTTGTGAATCTCAAAAAAAAGCCGAATGTCCCATTTGGGACACACCCTATGTTCCTTCCTGCCACAAGGGCAAAGGCTAATTTTACTACTATAGGGGGGGGGGTCTCCCTCCCTTGGGGAAGCCGCGGCCACCCGATGCCGGGTGCCAAGGCACGTTGCTATCGAGACCGCTCGGGCAATTCTTGGCCATTTGGCCTCGGTTGCTCGAGAAAACACTCCCCGTCGGTAATGCCCGGAAAAAAGACCGAAATGCCCCTGAATCGAAATGCTATTTGAAGCCGTCCCGCAAGGCAAAGAACGGCTCTATCGGGCAGAGCAAGACTCTATCGGGCAATTCATGGCCGTTTGGCCTCGGATACCCCAGGAAACAGATCCCGTCGGTAATGCTCAGAAAAACGACCGAAATTCCCAAGAAAACACGACCCGTCGGTAATGCTCGAAAAGAACACCGAAAGGCCCTTGAAATGGCATGCTACTATGATCGGGTTTGGCAAGGCGAAACTAGATTTTCTTCGCCGTTTGGGCTAGGCTATGCCAATCGTTATCGTCCACCGCCTAGCCATCCAAGTGTTTCCATGTGTCACCAATGCCATAGTGCCAAAGTGCCACCCTGTGACGCGCCCGCTCGCTTGGGTCTTTGATATAGCATGTTTAGAAACAATTTTCTAAATATTCTTATATCAAAGACCCACGCGCGCGCACGGCACGGCACTTAGGCACTTTGGCACTTATTGGGAAACACTTGGAAACACTTGGGAAACAACTTGGGCAAACACTTGGGCGTATGCCAAGACGGTGGTGCTCTAGACACTTGGGCGTATGCCAAGACGGTGGTGTAGACAAGTGGGCAAACACTTGGGTAACGCTGGGTATCGGCTAAAAAGTTGCTGGGTAACGGCTGAAATGTTGTCGGGTAACGCTGGGTATCGGCTAAAAAGTTGCTGGGTAACGGCTGAAATGTTGTCGGGTAACGCTGGGTATCGGCTAAAAAGTTGCTGGCAAGCCGATTGCTTGTCACCGGGCAAGGCAATGCATTGCTCACGGCATCCCAAGACCGAGGGTGGCCAAGGCATGACTCACGGCATGCCAAAACAAGGGGTGGCCAAGGCAAGGCTCAAGGCAAAGCCATAACAAGGGTTGGCTCCCGAGTTGCTGGGTAACGGCTAAAAAGTTGCTGGATAACGGCAACCAGGTTGTCGGGTAACGCTGGGTAACGGCTAAAGAGTTGATGGGTAACGGCCAAAAAGTTGTCGGGCAATGCTGGGTATCGGCTAAAAAGTTGCTGGGTAACGGCTAAAATGTTGTCGGGTAACGCTGGGTATCGGCTAAAAAGTTGCTGGCAAAGCCGATTGCTTGTCACCGGGCAAGGCAATGCATTGCTCACGGCATCCCAAGACCGAGGGTGGCCAAGGCATGACTCACGGCATGCCAAAACAAGGGGTGGCCAAGGCAAGGCTCAAGGCAAAGCCATAACAAGGGTTGGCTCCCGAGTTGCTGGGTAACGGCTAACAAGTTGCTGGATAACGGCAACCAGGTTGTCGGGTAACGCTGGGTAACGGCTAAAGAGTTGATGGGTAACGGCCAAAAAGTTGTCGGGCAATGCTGGGTATCGGCTAAAAAGTTGCTGGGTAACGGCTAAGAAGTTGCTGGGTAACAGCAAGCAAGTTGCTGGGCAACGGCTAAAAATTTGCTGGGTACCGGCTAAAAGAGTAGCTTGTCGCCGGGCAAATCAATGCAAGCATCAATATGATCTTGTCAAAACGCCCCAAAAACTCTTGTCTAGTCACCATCTTTTGGGAATTTCGCAATGTTAGTTTTTAATCTTTTTTAATTTTTATTTTTAAACGTTTTTTAGTCATATTTTGAACATTTTGTATTATAGATGCCTCATTTTTCAACCCAAAATATTTACATAATTATTGTGTAGCTTATTTGTAATTTTTCGTAATTTTTTCATACTTTTTTTGTATTTTTTTGTATTTTTTAATAATTTTAATCTATTTAATTTTTGTTTAATTAATTAAAAATTATCCTTTTTGCAAAAAATTCTGAATTTTTTGGTGGAGTTGCCAAATAATTATGTGAAGATGTTCCAATTCAAAGTTCATGAAAAGAAGTTGTGAAACTCAAAAAAAAGCCGAATGTCCCATTTGGGACACACCCTATGTTCCTTCCTGCCACAAGGGCAAAGGCTAATTTTACTACTATAGGGGGGGGTGGTCTCCCTCCCTTGGGGAAGCCGAGGCCAGCCGATGCCGGGTGCCAAGGCACGTTGCTATCGAGACCGCTCGGGCAATTCTTGGCCATTTGGCCTCGGTTGCTCGAGAAAACACTCCCCGTCGGTAATGCCCGGAAAAAAGACCGAAATGCCCCTGAATCGAAATGCTATTTGAAGCCGTCCCGGAAGGCAAAGCACGGCTCTATCGGGCAGAGCAAGACTCTATCGGGCAATTCTTGGCCGTTAGGCCTTGGATACTCCCTGAAGCACTACCCATCGGTAATGCTCGAGAAAAATACTGAAATACCCCCGAGGCAAATTGTTGTTGTAACCGGTCCCGTAGGGCAAGGCATGACTCTATCGGGCAAAGAAACACTCTATCGGGCAAATGTTGGCCGTTTGGCCTTGGAAACCAGTAAAAAGATGACATGACTGTAACGCCCGAAAAAATTGCCCGTGTTAAGCCAAGCCCTAGCCAATGAAAGTTAGGGCAAGGCAGAGTAAACCATGGCACTATCGGGCAGAAACTAGAATTCCATGGCAGTTTGGTCTCGAATGCTTGTGATTTCATGCCCCGTTGGCAATGCTTGCAGACTCACATCCTCCATGATGCATTGGTGTCCCCATCGGGGGATGCCTCCTTGCTGAGAGGAAAGCTTGTCGCCCAGGTGATGAGCGCCGGTCGATGGTTCTCCGTTGGCTATGGCACAGTCCCTTCGGTAACCTTCCTCGATGACGCATTGGTGTTCCCTTTGGGGGATGCCTTCTTGTTGAGAGGTAAGCTCCTCGTCTATTTCAATGAGATGGGCGGGGAGCGCCAGCTGACGGATCAAATCTATTGGCTACGGCAATGTCCCTCGGGTAATCTTCCTCCATGATGCATTGGTGTTCCTTTCGTGGGATGCCTCCTTGCTGAGAGGTAAGCTCGTCGCCTTGGCGGTGAGCGCCGGCCGACGGTTAACTGTTGGCTATGGCACAATCCCGATGATGCATTGGTGACCCCGCACGGAAAAGCGTAACTAGCTAATGGTCTTTGATTCCTAATGCGACGTTGCGTAGCCCAGGGGTTGCCTCCTTGCGGAGGGAGAAGAAGCTTGTCGCCTAGGCGGCGAGCGCCGGCCAGTGGTACCACATTGGCTATGGCACTGTCCCTTCGGTAGCCTTCCTTGATGACGCATTGGTGCTCCCTTTGGGGAAAGCCTTCTTGCCGAGAGGTAAGCGGGTTGTTACTCGTTTGTGAAATAAAATGTTTTAGAAAATCATTCTTTGTTTAAAAATCAAAATCGAATTTGTAAAAAAACCTCCTTTATGATGCCAGCGGTGTTTCCTTCGGTTTATGCCTCCTTGTTGAGGGGTAATCCAAAATGAATTTCAAAAAATCTTCCTCGATGAAGCATTGGTGTTCCTTCACGGAATGCCTCCTTGCTGAGGGGTAAGCATGTCGTTTAGGCGACGTGCGCCGGCCGGCGGTTCTCCATTGGCTATGGCACAGTCCCTTCGGTAACCTTCCTCGATGACGCATTGGTGTTCCCTTTGGGGGATGCCTTCTTGTTGAGAGGTAAGCTCCTCGTCTATTTCAATGAGATGGGCGGGGAGCGCCAGCTGACGGATTAAATCTGTTGGCTACGGCAATGTCCCTTGTGTAATTTTCCTCCATGATGCATTGGTGTTCCTTTCGTGGGATGCCTCCTTGCTGAGAGGTAAGCTCGTCGCCTTGGCGGTGAGCGCCGGCCGACGGTTAACTGTTGGCTATGGCACAATCCCGATGATGCATTGGTGACCCCGCACGGAAAAGCGTAACTAGCTAATGGTCTTTGATTCCTAATGCGACGTTGCGTAGCCCAGGGGTTGCCTCCTTGCTGAGGGAGAAGCTTGTCGCCTAGGCGGCGAGCGCCGGCCGGTGGTTCAACATTGGCTATGGCACTGTCCCTTCTGTAGCCTTCCTTGATGACGCATTGGTGCTCCCTTTGTGGAAAGCCTTCTTGCTGAGAGGTAAGCGGGTTGTTGCTCGTTTGTGAAATAAAATGTTTTAGAAAATCATTCTTTCTTTAAAAATCAAAATCGAATTTGTAAAAAAACCTCCTTTATGATGCCAGCGGTGTTTCCTTCGGTTTATGCCTCCTTGTTGAGGGGTAATCCAAAATGAATTTCAAAAAATCTTCCTCGACGAAGCATTGGTGTTCCTTCACGGAATGCCTCCTTGCTGAGGGGTAAGCATGTCGTTTAGGCGACGTGCGCCGGCCGGCGGTTCTCCATTGGCTATGGCACAGTCCCTTCGGTAACCTTCCTCGATGACGCATTGGTGTTCCCTTTGGGGGATGCCTTCTTGTTGAGAGGTAAGCTCCTCGTCTATTTCAATGAGATGGGCGGGGAGCGCCAGCTGACGGATCAAATCTATTGGCTACGGCAATGTCCCTTGTGCAATCTTCCTCCATGATGCATTGGTGTTCCTTTCGTGGGATGCCTCCTTGCTGAGAGGTAAGCTCGTCGCCTTGGCGGTGAGCGCCGGCCGATGGTTAACTGTTGGCTATGGCACAATCCCGATGATGCATTGGTGACCCCGCACGGAAAAGCGTAACTAGCTAATGGTCTTTGATTCCTAATGCGACGTTGCGTAGCCCAGGGGTTGCCTCCTTGCTGAGGGAGAAG
>BPLT01000307.1:115000-117500 GCA_019656295.1 Rhododendron mucronatum var. ripense
ACAACTTGGGCAAACACTTGGGCGTATGCCAAGACGGTGGTGCTCTAGACACTTGGGCGTATGCCAAGACGGTGGTGTAGACAAGTGGGCAAACACTTGGGTAACGCTGGGTATCGGCTAAAAAGTTGCTGGGTAACGGCTGAAATGTTGTCGGGTAACGCTGGGTATCGGCTAAAAAGTTGCTGGGTAACGGCTGAAATGTTGTCGGGTAACGCTGGGTATCGGCTAAAAAGTTGCTGGCAAGCCGATTGCTTGTCACCGGGCAAGGCAATGCATTGCTCACGGCATCCCAAGACCGAGGGTGGCCAAGGCATGACTCACGGCATGCCAAAACAAGGGGTGGCCAAGGCAAGGCTCAAGGCAAAGCCATAACAAGGGTTGGCTCCCGAGTTGCTGGGTAACGGCTAAAAAGTTGCTGGATAACGGCAACCAGGTTGTCGGGTAACGCTGGGTAACGGCTAAAGAGTTGATGGGTAACGGCCAAAAAGTTGTCGGGCAATGCTGGGTATCGGCTAAAAAGTTGCTGGGTAACGGCTAAAATGTTGTCGGGTAACGCTGGGTATCGGCTAAAAAGTTGCTGGCAAAGCCGATTGCTTGTCACCGGGCAAGGCAATGCATTGCTCACGGCATCCCAAGACCGAGGGTGGCCAAGGCATGACTCACGGCATGCCAAAACAAGGGGTGGCCAAGGCAAGGCTCAAGGCAAAGCCATAACAAGGGTTGGCTCCCGAGTTGCTGGGTAACGGCTAACAAGTTGCTGGATAACGGCAACCAGGTTGTCGGGTAACGCTGGGTAACGGCTAAAGAGTTGATGGGTAACGGCCAAAAAGTTGTCGGGCAATGCTGGGTATCGGCTAAAAAGTTGCTGGGTAACGGCTAAGAAGTTGCTGGGTAACAGCAAGCAAGTTGCTGGGCAACGGCTAAAAATTTGCTGGGTACCGGCTAAAAGAGTAGCTTGTCGCCGGGCAAATCAATGCAAGCATCAATATGATCTTGTCAAAACGCCCCAAAAACTCTTGTCTAGTCACCATCTTTTGGGAATTTCGCAATGTTAGTTTTTAATCTTTTTTAATTTTTATTTTTAAACGTTTTTTAGTCATATTTTGAACATTTTGTATTATAGATGCCTCATTTTTCAACCCAAAATATTTACATAATTATTGTGTAGCTTATTTGTAATTTTTCGTAATTTTTTCATACTTTTTTTGTATTTTTTTGTATTTTTTAATAATTTTAATCTATTTAATTTTTGTTTAATTAATTAAAAATTATCCTTTTTGCAAAAAATTCTGAATTTTTTGGTGGAGTTGCCAAATAATTATGTGAAGATGTTCCAATTCAAAGTTCATGAAAAGAAGTTGTGAAACTCAAAAAAAAGCCGAATGTCCCATTTGGGACACACCCTATGTTCCTTCCTGCCACAAGGGCAAAGGCTAATTTTACTACTATAGGGGGGGGTGGTCTCCCTCCCTTGGGGAAGCCGAGGCCAGCCGATGCCGGGTGCCAAGGCACGTTGCTATCGAGACCGCTCGGGCAATTCTTGGCCATTTGGCCTCGGTTGCTCGAGAAAACACTCCCCGTCGGTAATGCCCGGAAAAAAGACCGAAATGCCCCTGAATCGAAATGCTATTTGAAGCCGTCCCGGAAGGCAAAGCACGGCTCTATCGGGCAGAGCAAGACTCTATCGGGCAATTCTTGGCCGTTAGGCCTTGGATACTCCCTGAAGCACTACCCATCGGTAATGCTCGAGAAAAATACTGAAATACCCCCGAGGCAAATTGTTGTTGTAACCGGTCCCGTAGGGCAAGGCATGACTCTATCGGGCAAAGAAACACTCTATCGGGCAAATGTTGGCCGTTTGGCCTTGGAAACCAGTAAAAAGATGACATGACTGTAACGCCCGAAAAAATTGCCCGTGTTAAGCCAAGCCCTAGCCAATGAAAGTTAGGGCAAGGCAGAGTAAACCATGGCACTATCGGGCAGAAACTAGAATTCCATGGCAGTTTGGTCTCGAATGCTTGTGATTTCATGCCCCGTTGGCAATGCTTGCAGACTCACATCCTCCATGATGCATTGGTGTCCCCATCGGGGGATGCCTCCTTGCTGAGAGGAAAGCTTGTCGCCCAGGTGATGAGCGCCGGTCGATGGTTCTCCGTTGGCTATGGCACAGTCCCTTCGGTAACCTTCCTCGATGACGCATTGGTGTTCCCTTTGGGGATGCCTTCTTGTTGAGAGGTAAGCTCCTCGTCTATTTCAATGAGATGGGCGGGGAGCGCCAGCTGACGGATCAAATCTATTGGCTACGGCAATGTCCCTCGGGTAATCTTCCTCCATGATGCATTGGTGTTCCTTTCGTGGGATGCCTCCTTGCTGAGAGGTAAGCTCGTCGCCTTGGCGGTGAGCGCCGGCCGACGGTTAACTGTTGGCTATGGCACAATCCCGATGATGCATTGGTGACCCCGCACGGAAAAGCGTAACTAGCTAATGGTCTTTGATTCCT
>BPLT01000307.1:127500-132500 GCA_019656295.1 Rhododendron mucronatum var. ripense
CTGGGTAACGGCTAAAATGTTGTCGGGTAACGCTGGGTATCGGCTAAAAAGTTGCTGGCAAGCCGATTGCTTGTCACCGGGCAAGGCAATGCATTTCTCACGGCATCCCAAGACCAAGGGTGGCCAAGGCATGACTCACGGCAATGCCAAAACAAGGGGTGGCCAAGGCAAGGCTCAAGGCAAAGCCATAACAAGGGTTGGCTCCCGAGTTGCTGGGTAACGGCTAAAAAGTTGCTGGATAACGGCAACCAGGTTGTCGGGTAACGCTGGGTAACGGCTAAAAAGTTGATGGGTAACGGCTAAAAAGTTGTCGGGTAACGCTGGGTAACGGCAGCCAGGTTGTCGGGTAACACTGGGTATCGGCTAAAAAGTTGCTGGGTAACAGCAAGCAAGTTGCTGGGCGACGGCTAAAAATTTGCTGGGTACCGGCTAAAAGAGTAGCTTGTCGCCGGGCAAATCAATGCAAGCATCAATATGATGTTGTCAAAACGCCCCAAAAACTCTTGTCTAGTCACCATCTTTTGGAAATTTCGCAATGTTTGTTTTCGATCTTTTTTAATTTTTATTTTTAAGCGTTTTTTAGTCATATTTTGAACATTTTGTATTATAGATGCCTCATTTTTCAACCCAACATATTTACATAATTATTGTGTAGCTTGTTTGTAATTTTTTGTAATTTTTTCATACTTTTTTTGTATTTTTTGGTATTTTTTAATAATTTTAATCTATTTAATTTTTGTTTAATTAATTAAAAATTATCCTTTTGGCAAAAAATTCTGAATTTTTTGGTGGAGTTGCCAAATAATTATGTGAAGATGTTCCAATTCAAAGTTCATGAGAAAAGGTTGTGAATCTCAAAAAAAAGCCGAATGTCCCATTTGGGACACACCCTATGTTCCTTCCTGCCACAAGGGCAAAGGCTAATTTTACTACTATAGGGGGGGGTGGTCTCCCTCCCTTGGGGAAGCCGCGGCCACCCGATGCCGGGTGCCAAGGCACGTTGCTATCGAGACCGCTCGGGCAATTCTTGGCCATTTGGCCTCGGTTGCTCGAGAAAACACTCCCCGTCGGTAATGCCCGGAAAAAAGACCGAAATGCCCCTGAATCGAAATGCTATTTGAAGCCGTCCCGCAAGGCAAAGAACGGCTCTATCGGGCAGAGCAAGACTCTATCGGGCAATTCATGGCCGTTTGGCCTCGGATACCCCAGGAAACAGATCCCGTCGGTAATGCTCAGAAAAAACCGAAATTCCCAAGAAAACACGACCCGTCGGTAATGCTCGAAAAGAACACCGAAAGGCCCTTGAAATGGCATGCTACTATGATCGGGTTTGGCAAGGCGAAACTAGATTTTCTTCGCCGTTTGGGCTAGGCTATGCCAATCGTTATCGTCCACCGCCTAGCCATCCAAGTGTTTCCATGTGTCACCAATGCCATAGTGCCAAAGTGCCACCCTGTGACGCGCCCGCTCGCTTGGGTCTTTGATATAGCATGTTTAGAAACAATTTTCTAAATATTCTTATATCAAAGACCCACGCGCGCGGCACGGCACGGCACTTAGGCACTTTGGCACTTATTGGGAAACACTTGGAAACACTTGGGAAACAACTTGGGCAAACACTTGGGCGTATGCCAAGACGGTGGTGCTCTAGACACTTGGGCGTATGCCAAGACGGTGGTGTAGACAAGTGGGCAAACACTTGGGTAACGCTGGGTATCGGCTAAAAAGTTGCTGGGTAACGGCTGAAATGTTGTCGGGTAACGCTGGGTATCGGCTAAAAAGTTGCTGGGTAACGGCTGAAATGTTGTCGGGTAACGCTGGGTATCGGCTAAAAAGTTGCTGGCAAGCCGATTGCTTGTCACCGGGCAAGGCAATGCATTGCTCACGGCATCCCAAGACCGAGGGTGGCCAAGGCATGACTCACGGCATGCCAAAACAAGGGGTGGCCAAGGCAAGGCTCAAGGCAAAGCCATAACAAGGGTTGGCTCCCGAGTTGCTGGGTAACGGCTAAAAAGTTGCTGGATAACGGCAACCAGGTTGTCGGGTAACGCTGGGTAACGGCTAAAGAGTTGATGGGTAACGGCCAAAAAGTTGTCGGGCAATGCTGGGTATCGGCTAAAAAGTTGCTGGGTAACGGCTAAAATGTTGTCGGGTAACGCTGGGTATCGGCTAAAAAGTTGCTGGCAAAGCCGATTGCTTGTCACCGGGCAAGGCAATGCATTGCTCACGGCATCCCAAGACCGAGGGTGGCCAAGGCATGACTCACGGCATGCCAAAACAAGGGGTGGCCAAGGCAAGGCTCAAGGCAAAGCCATAACAAGGGTTGGCTCCCGAGTTGGTAACTGCTAAGTTGCTGGAACGGCTAACGGCAACCAGGTTGTCGGGTAACGCTGGGTAACGGCTAAAGAGTTGATGGGTAACGGCCAAAAAGTTGTCGGGCAATGCTGGGTATCGGCTAAAAAGTTGCTGGGTAACGGCTAAGAAGTTGCTGGGTAACAGCAAGCAAGTTGCTGGGCAACGGCTAAAAATTTGCTGGGTACCGGCTAAAAGAGTAGCTTGTCGCCGGGCAAATCAATGCAAGCATCAATATGATCTTGTCAAAACGCCCCAAAAACTCTTGTCTAGTCACCATCTTTTGGGAATTTCGCAATGTTAGTTTTTAATCTTTTTTAATTTTTATTTTTAAACGTTTTTTTAGTCATATTTTGAACATTTTGTATTATAGATGCCTCATTTTTCAACCCAAAATATTTACATAATTATTGTGTAGCTTATTTGTAATTTTTCGTAATTTTTTCATACTTTTTTTTGTATTTTTTTGTATTTTTTAATAATTTTAATCTATTTAATTTTTGTTTAATTAATTAAAAATTATCCTTTTTGCAAAAAATTCTGAATTTTTTGGTGGAGTTGCCAAATAATTATGTGAAGATGTTCCAATTCAAAGTTCATGAAAAGAAGTTGTGAAACTCAAAAAAAAGCCGAATGTCCCATTTGGGACACACCCTATGTTCCTTCCTGCCACAAGGGCAAAGGCTAATTTTACTACTATAGGGGGGGGTGGTCTCCCTCCCTTGGGGAAGCCGAGGCCAGCCGATGCCGGGTGCCAAGGCACGTTGCTATCGAGACCGCTCGGGCAATTCTTGGCCATTTGGCCTCGGTTGCTCGAGAAAACACTCCCCGTCGGTAATGCCCGGAAAAAAGACCGAAATGCCCCTGAATCGAAATGCTATTTGAAGCCGTCCCGGAAGGCAAAGCACGGCTCTATCGGGCAGAGCAAGACTCTATCGGGCAATTCTTGGCCGTTAGGCCTTGGATACTCCCTGAAGCACTACCCATCGGTAATGCTCGAGAAAAATACTGAAATACCCCCGAGGCAAATTGTTGTTGTAACCGGTCCCGTAGGGCAAGGCATGACTCTATCGGGCAAAGAAACACTCTATCGGGCAAATGTTGGCCGTTTGGCCTTGGAAACCAGTAAAAAGATGACATGACTGTAACGCCCGAAAAAATTGCCCGTGTTAAGCCAAGCCCTAGCCAATGAAAGTTAGGGCAAGGCAGAGTAAACCATGGCACTATCGGGCAGAAACTAGAATTCCATGGCAGTTTGGTCTCGAATGCTTGTGATTTCATGCCCCGTTGGCAATGCTTGCAGACTCACATCCTCCATGATGCATTGGTGTCCCCATCGGGGGATGCCTCCTTGCTGAGAGGAAAGCTTGTCGCCCAGGTGATGAGCGCCGGTCGATGGTTCTCCGTTGGCTATGGCACAGTCCCTTCGGTAACCTTCCTCGATGACGCATTGGTGTTCCCTTTGGGGGATGCCTTCTTGTTGAGAGGTAAGCTCCTCGTCTATTTCAATGAGATGGGCGGGGAGCGCCAGCTGACGGATCAAATCTATTGGCTACGGCAATGTCCCTCGGGTAATCTTCCTCCATGATGCATTGGTGTTCCTTTCGTGGGATGCCTCCTTGCTGAGAGGTAAGCTCGTCGCCTTGGCGGTGAGCGCCGGCCGACGGTTAACTGTTGGCTATGGCACAATCCCGATGATGCATTGGTGACCCCGCACGGAAAAGCGTAACTAGCTAATGGTCTTTGATTCCTAATGCGACGTTGCGTAGCCCAGGGGTTGCCTCCTTGCGGAGGGAGAAGAAGCTTGTCGCCTAGGCGGCGAGCGCCGGCCAGTGGTACCACATTGGCTATGGCACTGTCCCTTCGGTAGCCTTCCTTGATGACGCATTGGTGCTCCCTTTGGGGAAAGCCTTCTTGCCGAGAGGTAAGCGGGTTGTTACTCGTTTGTGAAATAAAATGTTTTAGAAAATCATTCTTTGTTTAAAAATCAAAATCGAATTTGTAAAAAAACCTCCTTTATGATGCCAGCGGTGTTTCCTTCGGTTTATGCCTCCTTGTTGAGGGTAATCCAAAATGAATTTCAAAAAATCTTCCTCGATGAAGCATTGGTGTTCCTTCACGGAATGCCTCCTTGCTGAGGGGTAAGCATGTCGTTTAGGCGACGTGCGCCGGCCGGCGGTTCTCCATTGGCTATGGCACAGTCCCTTCGGTAACCTTCCTCGATGACGCATTGGTGTTCCCTTTGGGGATGCCTTCTTGTTGAGAGGTAAGCTCCTCGTCTATTTCAATGAGATGGGCGGGGAGCGCCAGCTGACGGATTAAATCTGTTGGCTACGGCAATGTCCCTTGTGTAATTTTCCTCCATGATGCATTGGTGTTCCTTTCGTGGGATGCCTCCTTGCTGAGAGGTAAGCTCGTCGCCTTGGCGGTGAGCGCCGGCCGACGGTTAACTGTTGGCTATGGCACAATCCCGATGATGCATTGGTGACCCCGCACGGAAAAGCGTAACTAGCTAATGGTCTTTGATTCCTAATGCGACGTTGCGTAGCCCAGGGGTTGCCTCCTTGCTGAGGGAGAAGCTTGTCGCCTAGGCGGCGAGCGCCGGCCGGTGGTTCAACATTGGCTATGGCACTGTCCCTTCTGTAGCC
>BPLT01000308.1:0-82915 GCA_019656295.1 Rhododendron mucronatum var. ripense
CTTCTCATTGCCGAACAGGCTACTCAGACCAGTGACTTCACATGTTCGACCTTCTCATTGCCGAACAGGCTACTTGGACCAATAACTTCTCATTTTTACTGGGCCTTGACCTCGTACAGACTTCCTGGACTATTGACTTCTCATGTCACTAGTCCCTGTCACCGATCACCATCTTGCACGGCGACTGTCCCTATCGTATTTATACATGGTCCCACGTACCACATGTTCGGACCCCATTTGTGCCTGTTCGGGAATATCTCCGTACAACTTTCACTATTAAATATACCATGCGTTTGCATTTTCTTTAAACAGGTGTTCATGTTGCGAACCTCTAAAAGGTTTTCGTGTTGCCAGCCACCGGGGTGTTTGTAATGCTAGCCTCCAAAAGGTGTTCGTGTTGCCAGCGTTCAGAAGGCTTTCGTGTTGCCAAATTGTATCCCTTAAAAGGCTTACTCCGGTTCCCAGCCTTGTGCTCATTTCTCCAGAAGGTCAGATTCACTTATCAACACTCAGGTAATTCACTCGATGGCTCAGTATGGCCTACGGCATCATCTCTCCTATTTTAAAGTTTAGTACTTTGTATACACACATTGGCTGCCCTGGAATTGGCTGTCTCGCACTTCATCTTCGAAAGATTATGTAAAGTTGGCCCTTATTATATCAATTTCGTCCTACTCATTCGATCCCCAACTAAAGGATAAAATCCCAACCAGAATCACCTTGGTCAAAGCCATGATGGTCATGAAAGTTATTAGCCCTGTCTACTCCCTGACAAAGATTAACCTACTAAGTAGTGAATTACCCTGAACTGTCAAGGGTATTCCTCCCAATTCCCAAATTTCCCATGCAGCTCCGCGCTCAATAAGCTACGTTCAAAACCCTGGCAAAGCCCAAGTCCCATCTTCAAGTACATCGCCTAATGGCTTGGTAAGGCCTAAGGCAAAGTCATACTCTTAGGCTTAGTGCTTTCATATCAATTGATTGCCCCGAACTAGATCAGACTTTTCCAAGATCAGGAATACGTAGGCAACGTCCAGGCACGACCGTACACAAATAATTTTCAAAAATCTCCCGATATGTTTGCCGCACCAAATTCGAGTTTCTTACAGCTTTGACTTTTGCTTGAATACGCATTGTAGCTATCCAAGCTCTGTAAAAAAAAAAAAGGAACATGTGTAGTCACCTCAATTTGGCTTAACAGATATTTTGGGTCCCACCTTGGGACAATGCCAATGATGAGCAGGTTTTCTAATTGTTGTGGTTGACTTCACATAAGCCAGTGGAATTTTGTAAGCTTTTGTAGCCCCTTAGAAAGCCCAATCCAGAGCCAGAGAACCCAAAATCCTGAAATCCAGTTTTCGAGTTAAACCTCCCAATAAGATCAATTCCCCGGCCGACACATCATTCCGCCGGCCAATTGGTCGACTTGGTGGACACGACGAGGACTCTCCAAGATAGAGTTTTAAGACTTTAATTACTATATGTCGTGTTAATTATCTCTTCAAACTCTATAAATAGGACGCATTAGGGTTCCAAAATTCAACCTAAATTCCATCTGTCTTTTATCTCCATAGTGTGCAGAAATCTGTCCATAAACCCTAGCTACTAAAGCCCTCAATCCCTGTGAGCTAAAATACTTGAGAGAGAGCAAATCTTCAAAGAACCCACTTAGTTTTTAGGGTTTCGTGAAACAATCAACCTCCAATTAAGTGATCCGGCCAACCTCTAAGGAATCCAGGTGGGAAGGCCACGTGGCCTTCGGTTTGTTTACTTTCTGTACTCTAGCATTCTAAGCCTTGTTTCTGCACTTTTGATTTTTCTGTTCTGGCGTGAGGAAGAACACTGACCGATACTTCGATTTGACCGGTATATTGAACAAGTTGATTCTGCCGACCGACATATTGATTCTGCGGCCGATCGATCGAAATATTGGGACATTTTATTTTTTGTTCTGTTTTGTTATTTTCTATTTGCTCTACATGGCGTCATCTCCCCTTTCCCTGTGTGATTTACTTTCTATTTTGATTACTATATTATTTGTTTAATGGCTAAAATTAAAGTTTGTTTGCAGAATTAAATACAAGATTGGGAAACTTTATGTTGAATGAATATGGGCCAGCCTTTATGGGTGGGCGGAGAGGGTTGCTTACGTACTTTTGGTTTTCGACTCCAAAATCTCTGTCTGATTTGTTGGTTCCTAAAACTAAGTGACGACTTTCAATAGTACAAGTGCGCAATAGGCACTTTTAGTAATAGGTATGCCACAACGGATACCGCGATACATCCCCATGATTAAACACCAAACCGATCACTGCGTGGTGATACCTCTCCGAGGAGGTGTCCACAATAACCATTTCTCTCATGAGAAATTGAATTCCTTCATATAGATAATGACGTTCGATCAACATCTTTTTTTACAATGATAACATACACTCTAGAGTTACTTACCACAAAACATACACTCTAGAACATAGTACATATACATGAATCATTATATAGAATCTTGAGGAGTTCTATTACATACGAATCACACGATAGATTACATGAGAGGTCTTTAATGCACATCTTCACTTGTATAAAGTAGGTGCCCCAAAAATTTTGTTATTATCTCTTTTAGGGAAGGATAACCATCGTTTGTAATGTATTGGTTTCGTATCTAGTCAATAAACTTTCTAGCATTTTTGACAAAAAGAAAAAACCAAAGATTTGTAAGTTAGTTTTTTTAATTTGCATAATGGAGTATGTATACTTTCTTCTCTTGTTCTTCTGTTGTTGTTGTTTGTGGTTGTAGTCTGTTTAATTGGATATAATTTTCCAATTCTTAAATAAGGAAAGACCATTCAATGCAATACGGATCATTAATAATAGGGGACACAACGCGCTATATAAAACTGTAAATTTGGAATGTAATGCCTTATACGTAGGTATTGTTAGATTAGGCATATGTTGTTTTACAAGAGACCAATTAAAGATCATAGCAGGCTTGTTCTTGAGTTGGCAATGAGTCATCTCTGAAGTTTTCTTGCGATGACAATTATGTTGTTGGTGTCAAGAGGAAGCATGTCCTGGACATTGCATACAGCAACAATAATTTTTTAAATTTAAAAAAAAAATATTAGAATCTTAGTCACAACTTTGGGTTAAAAATACTAGTACTCACATTCCACCCTGTTTAATATTATGTGTTGAAGGGTTAGATGTCATTTTAAGCTATATATATATATATATATATATATATAGTGGGGAGGAGACAGAGAGATAGTAGGTCAAAGTTTCATACACTTTGACGTTCAACCAATTCACCATTAAAGGAGCATAAAACTAGGGGAGTAAACTTCAACCTAAAGACATCCCCGCGGCTCCCAACATTACTCCAACCAAAGATAATACTATATAGCTAGTGGCAACCAATTAGTATTTCTTTAATATGGAGAATGCTATGGTACACCGAACGTTACATTTTTTTTGGTGTGCATTTTTTGGTTAGTTACGCGGGGTAAACCTTGGAAGTGTGTTGTACTAATAGTTTTGAATGATAGTGCGCATACTTTTGGTGCCTTGTACACATATTTTTTGGTTCATTAGTTAAGCCTTTTTTTTCTTGGCAAAGTCAACATTAATTGTTAGTACGTAGTTAGAGAAATTTAAGCCCTATTAAATGCAATGCATGGGAGTATGTGGTACCTATCACTTTAGCTATCACTCCGCTTGCATTAGTTATGCATTCTTATGATAAGAGTTTCGTACCTTTTTGTTGAAGTTATGAATAGGAGTATTGCTGAGCAAAACAAAAGTTACAAATAGGAGTATTGTGCGGTAAACCCAAAATAGTTACGAAATTTTTTAGTTAGTTCGCTTGTTACAAGTTTTTTGGGAATCAAAATTTTTATCACTAAATTTTTCTCTGGTGGGTACCATAAGCTTCTCCTCCATATAATATAACCTCACATTCCTTGTGTCTCCTAGCTAGCTAACAAGATTTTAAAGCTTAATTGATGGAGATACTGATTTAGTATTCCATGGTCAAAATAATTCGATGATTATTGCAGAGTAATTTCATAAAATTTGAGGTGACAAATTCTTAAGTGAATACGAACTGTGGCATTATTTGCTTTTTTTGATCTATATACATGGAAATTGTACGCGCTTGGACATAAATATGTATTTGGAGATCCCTAATTGGATAGTTTTTGAACTTGTCTAGAGCTGATCATTTCACTTACTCCAATTAATTTTACGTTAGATTTCTCAAAAATATGTTAGAACAAATTTTTCGAAGACCTGCGACAATCAGTTCTGAAAGCGAAAAGATTTTTGTTTTTTACAGAGTAAACATTACTCCATGCATGAGTTAGTGGAATAAGTCATACTCAATATCATTAGCTAGAGGTGGGTCTAATAGAATTCCAGAGATCAATCAATTGGGTCAAGGAAGATTGTCTGCCAATAAACTTACATATCTTTAACTTAAAGTTTTTTTTGGGTAAAATCGTTGACTTAAAGTTTTACCGAGGAAAAAAAAAAAAACTTTAACTTTCAATTCTTGTGGCTGAGAAAAAAAGAAAATTCATTTTGAGTAATCAATTGTTGTGTAGCTCTCTCTCTCTCTCTCTCTCTCTCTCTCGGCAGGGGGCCGGCAGCTGGCTGGGAAGATGAGAGAAACATGTTATGGTGTATGGGCATATGCGATGATTGTAGCAGTAGTATTTGTCATTGTTTTTCTTTCAAAATTTGAGCTGATTAATAGGAAGTCGACTTATTATAAGAAGAGATCAGAAAATGGTAATGAATATGAATTGCCGCCTGGAGGAAGAGGATGGCCGTTGATCGGTGATAGCTTAAGCTGGTACAATGCTGTTGCAAGTTCTCATCCCCCTAGTTACGTTCAACAACAAGTTCAACGGTATCTTTCTTTCTTCTTGTTTCTTGATTGTTATTTTTTGTCTTTTTGGCTGCATCTCTCTAAATAATGAAGTTGAGAACGAATACAAACTTACTACTATTGAAATCTTAATCAGGTATGGGAAGATATTCTCATGCAGTGTGTTTGGTAAACGGGCAGTGGTATCAGCAGATCCAAGTTTTAACCGATTCATAATGCAGAATGAAGGAAAACTATTCCAGTCCAGCTATCCCAAATCATTCAGAGATTTAGTTGGGAAAAATGGGGTGATCACTGTCCAAGGAGATCAACAAAGGAAGCTTCACGGGATCGCCTCCAACATGATGAGGTTAGATAAGCTCAAGTTCCATTTCTTGAAGGACATTCAAATGGTTATGCTTCAAACTTTGAACAATTTCCGCGACAACCAAGACATTCTTCTCCAAGACGTTTGCAGAAAGGCAAGTATTCTTCAACATCTGCCTAGGCTTTTAGAACAATTGGTGATTTTACATGATATGGGATTTGTGTAATGGAAGGTTTTGGATCCAAATCTTCCATTATGCTTTCATTCTCGATCCATTTGAATTATCCATTTTGTTCTTTGTTCATATGGGTCCTCTTCTCCATTTGTTTGGATAGTTTCATTACACTTTCTAAAACCAACTCAACAACCGGAACATTTGTAGTTTGGAAAATCTGATTGATATAATTTTTTTTTTTTTACAGTGTGTGTCACCATGATGATAAGACAATGGTATTCCTCTAATTAGATCGAATGCATATTGGTCTCATTGACCTACAACTCAACCCACATCATACTTCATTTAATGAGGATGTTCATTCTCTGTTAAATTTTGGGCTCATTGATCGTATTTGTCTAGCATACACGGAGTACAGACATTTGCATGCTTTGAGCAAGTGCGTTCGATCATGCTCCTCATTTTGTACATGTCAATGGAGCTGCAAAGTGAACGCATAATTCACGACCATAAGCAACGTATTTTTTTAGCTTAGCTCATTTGATGAATTTTAGTATTTTTATGGTGGTTCTTGCAATGATGATATGAAGGTAGCTATAAATCTGATGGTGAATCAACTGCTCGGAGCATCTAGCGAGAGGGAAGAAGATGAGATGGCTCGTTTGTTTTCTGATTTCGTGGATGGTTGTCTTTCTCTTCCCATCAATTTCCCAGGTTTTGCTTACCACACTGCCATGAAGGTAAAATAAAAAAATCAACAAACATCAGTCAAGAAACCATATCCATTCTCGTTACATTGAACACCCCAATCCGGGCTTCCAGATTAGTTTACTTACGGTTTTTGATTCCCCGATGATGAAATGGATCAAAAACACCCTGGGAATGATAGTGTGTTTGAGTTCTGAGTGTTTGCAAAACTCTTGAACCTAACCTAGCCTAAGCCACTTCAAAAACCAAAAACCCTACTGATGCGCGCCAGGGCGCAACCATCCCGCGCCAGGTGCACCATCACGCACCAGACTGGCTCCATCGCGCGACAGAGCGCCAGAGCGCACCATCGCACGATAGACTGACTCCGTCGCGCGACAGTCCAACCTTCCACCAACCTTTCTGAAGGAGGACAGTTGGCCACCAATACAACTTCAGTCAGCCTCGTGGACTGCCTGAACTCCTCTCCTGGCACCAACCAGATCCATTATTCCTCCCTATAAATACCCCACTTTTTCTTCCATTGAAAGGGTTCCAAAAAAAGAGTTTCGAAAAGGCTTAGTAAAATCCCAATTGTCAAATAACATAGCTTGTTCTTTTTCCTCCATTTTCAACCACTCAATCAAGCATTCAAACCTCAAAGCTCAAATCCGTATCAAACCCAAAACCAAAGGTATAGCTTACCTTTGTTCTGTTTCTGTTCTGATCTCTGAGGGGGGCTGGCAGGACCAAGGCTGGTAATCAATACCAGTCCTGATCCTAAAGCTAGCAAGGTTTCAAAACCGTTGTGGTATGAACCAGCGCGTGACGGACCCACTCACGCGCGCGACTGTCCTAGTCTGTGCTCGTTGGTCCGCGTGGGGATTGGTTTATACTGTTTTGTGCTTTATTATGTTATAGATCACTGTTAAGCATGCTAAAAGCCAGTTTACTGCTTTCCTTTGTTAGAAATTGCTAGTATGTAGTTAATTTGTATTTCTGCTATTTTGGAGTACCCTTGAGATCATTCTGGACCTATCCCAGAACCCAGAAATGTGTAAACCAAGCACTGGTCTAGTTGCGCCAGGGCGCACCATCGCGCGCCAGACTGGCTCCATCGCGCGACAGAGTGCCAGGGCGCACCCTTGCGCGCCAGAATGGCTCCGTCGCGCGATGGTCTGCCTCTGACCAGTGAGTGGCCTTGCACGGGTAGCTCGGCATTAGGCCATTATTTTGTCCCCACACTATTTATGGGATGTTTTATTAATTTGTAAGGCTTTACAGTTTTTAAATTGTTTATTATGCTGCTTATAACTGCGTGGTTTGTCCTGGGTGTGCACTGGTCCTTCCAGAGCCCAGAGGGTTTGAGAATAAAAGCTGTGGGTTTGAGCTCACCGGCGCGCCTGTGTTTTGGAGTTGTGCGTGTAAGAGTGAACAGCATGCAGTAACTTGTTCAATGCATGCTGGTTTCTTCCTGCGCACGTCACTCTAAAACAGGGGTCTCCCAATTTGTTTAAACTCCGACAGTAGTCTGTTTATATCCTATATTAATTGTTCATCCATGCTATCACTCACATCATGCAAACATGTTACAGTTTTAATCCCCATTAAACTTTCCCCCGCACTAAATGGCTAAATATTGATTAATCAAATAGAATCGCAAACGAACATCTTTCGCAAATGCCTAAGTAGAGACCGATCTCCGGATTAGGCGAGAGGGGTGCCATAAAACCCTTCCCCTCTCGTAACCTGGCTCCCGAACCCAGATATGGTTATGACAGACTGATTCCTTAACTTTTTCAAATCAAACAGTGCGACAAGTGCTTCAAAATACGGTTCCTTGGGTGTCGGACCTTCAAACTCGAGTGGCGACTCTGTATTTTTGCGAGCGCTTGCCGTCCAACTTAAAGTGCTCCGCGAACCGGCATTTTTCTTAGGGAAAGGGAATGGAATCCTTCTTCCCTAAAGGAAAAGGGCACGCTGCCCACAATATATATTTAAAAAAGTTTTCCATACTTGCATAGGTGATAGCCTTGGTGTAGTGGTCACGCAAGCTGTTACAATCCCAATTGAACTAAGTTCAATTCTTGCCTCTTTCGCTCAACTTAAATTTTTTTTCTCCACTTTTGATTCCTGGCCCTTCCGTGCCCCTTTTTTTTCCCCACTTTTGATCTACCTCTTTTTGTTTCCCACCCAATGTAATATTGCAAAAATCAAATTATTTTATTGCAAATTTTTTATTTAACAAACACAAAATTAATGTATAAGTGATATGTTCTTACATTTGATTAAAAAAATGTCACAAACCGAACGAGCTAACACTGTTTTTATTTTTACCTTCAAACTACCATTTTGCAAGAAAGATTAAAGAGATTGGCTATGATCTCAATTGAAAATGAGACGCCGTTCCACTAAAAGCATTTTTGGGCACTTGGGTCTTTTTTAACTTCTTAAGCTTTTCAAGACAGGTCATTCTCTTTACATATATCAACTAAAAATCCCAAAAATCAAAAGTTAGTGAAACGGGTCCCGAGTTCTTGGATAAGTAAAGTACAATAACTCAATTGAAAATTTTGCTTCAAAAAATATAAGAAAAATTTATTTTCTTTGAATCGGATCGTGCTAATCATAAGACACTTTAACCGGGGTTTACATTTTGATGTTGATTTTTTTTATGCTATTCGAGCTAAAATAACAATGTAATTTTGATTTTTTTTGTACTTTTATACCGTATATTTTTTATTTTGTTTGACTTAATTGTAAATGGGCAACAAAACATAAGGTAGGGCTAGGACAACCCAAATGTCAAGGCCAGCACTGATTCAAGCAGAAGAGGCGAGAGAGAGGGGTCCAATCCAAATAGTGAACACCACCCCACACCCATCAATCACTGTCACACATATTGACAGAAGCGTTAGCACTAATGGGGGTCATTTTATTTCCACCCCTTATTTTCTAATTACCCACACATAAACAATATTTGTGAAAATCCAAAACCTAGTTTATTTGCAATTTTCACTATATAAAATATATATCCTCATCATGGACCTTTCAAAACTAGTATCATCATCAAGCTTTCAAAATTCAAAATTTTAACACACACAAACTCACAAACCTTTAACTTAAAGAACTAGAAAATGGTCTAGTTTGATTGACCACTTTTGTGCACTCTTAATTGGAAGGTCAAGGGGTCGAATCTCGCCGAATGCAAGAATTGATAACTTCTCCCCTACTTCCTTTTTTTATTTGTTTCCCTATGATAGGGCTATTTCTTGTGTGGGTTGAGTTGTTAGGCTTAGTTATGTCATGAACTCTCCCACAATTGATGTAGTGTCCTGTGATTTGTGTACTTTGTAACTCATATATGATGTATTCATCTTTCCTATCGATTGCCCTAGAAACAAAATTTTGAAGAACGAGAATAAATTTTGAAAGTTACACAATAAAAGAAGGGTCATAAGAATTACCACATAATCAAGGGTACAAAGGGTGAATTAGTAAGAAAAAATGGGGATCACGACGGGGTAAAGAGTACTAAACCCGCCTCCAACCCATTTCCTATTTTTCGAACCTAATCTAAGCTCCGAAAAAAATCCTAAATCTCTAGCCTGTTAAGGGCAGAGAACATGACAAAGCCGGAACCTTCTCCTTGCTCTAGTCATTCCTCATTCATATCAATTCCAAAATACAAGCACTACTGTAACGCCCCTAATTTTAGGTTCGTTAAAGGAGTAATTTATTACAGAAATTAAATAGAGTCACTGCTCATTATTACAACATAACACACGTAGGAGTATTTTAAGTACAAAATGGGAACAAATCGGGAACTATGGTTCCTAACTACTGCTCCTCTTGTTCTTCCATCCTAGCGAGTTCCTCGGCTCCATACGCCTCCAGAGTGAAGAGATCACCCTGTTCATCTATCAAATCTGACATATTATATTGGCGTCGCCACCCATATAATATGCCAGGGTCACCACAGGGTAACACCATGAGCTACGGAGGCTCAGTAGTAAAATCCTATTTTCTAACCCATAACTTATGAATACATGATCATTATAGCATCGATTTCCACATGATATGTACATAAGCAGCTACAAAGATAATGACATTTAGCACATCCACAATCGCTTTACAACTAGCATTGGTGTTGACTCATCGTTAACCGTGTCTCATGTTTACTACCTTTCTTTTCCAAAGACTCCCTTTTAAACTCACCCAACCTCGGTTCCGCCACGCCGGGTTCCCGAGTATCCTCACAATGGTTCCGCCGCGCCGGGTTCCCATTGGCACACATTTACTTTGGTTCCTCTCCACGGATAACCATGTTACTCACCCGACCTTGGTTCCGCCGCGCCGGGTTCCCATAGGCACACACACATTCACACGACTTACATAATACCCTCGAGATGGTCATTATGTAGTTTCTAAGATATCTTATTTTTCGGGTAACACCTTTCCCTTGTTAAACCATTACCCTAGGCGTCATGTTTCTATTTCCTCGGTTTTCGTGTCTCGTTATCATGTGAGACTCCGCGTGTGAGACTTTTCATACAATCATGCATTCATCTAAAGCTTTGAAATTAAATAAACAAGATCATCCATCTATCTAGCATACATGAAACATTTTGAAAGTAAATCATGCCAATTATGATTCCTTTGACAAACTAACCATGTATTAATATTGCAGGTCACCACCAATTTGCGGTGGCTTAGAACTAATTATAACCAGATGCCAAAAATTATAGAATGGATTTTTGTATGTTTTGAAGACGATGAACTAATTAATGTAACCATAGTTGCATATATTTTGTTTGACAACAGGCAAGGGAAACCATAATTACCAAAATCAAGACCACAATAGAGAAGCATAAACAAGAAGAAGATACAAGGGAAGGTGGGAGTGGCCTACTTGGAAGACTCATAGATGAAGAAAGCTTACCTGACTATGTTGTTGTTGATTTCCTTATCAACCTTATATTTGCTGGAAATGAAACAACAGCTAAGACCATGCTCTTTGCTGTTTACTACCTCACTCAATCTCCACCTGCTATGAAGCAACTACTGGTACTAGTACTCCTGCTATATATACAACTAAACATGATATAAGAGGCTTGATTGGACATTTACCCTTGATCAAACAACTCTTTACTTGAACTCAACAATTAGAATTTCAAATTATATTCTCCGTCGTGTGAACATTATTATTTCCCTTTCTTAATTTACATATTTTATTTTTGTTATCTCGCTTTCACATACCATTCCAACATGATTGGAAGTCTGATAACTATAACTTGAATATGATTATCAGAACTCTTCCATTTTACTTTAATTACCCTCTATGTATATAATATATATAATAGGTACCTTGCCGTCTCTATTAGAATATGGCCAATATTATTATGCATTCATGCAATCGCTAACTTCATGTTGCTCTCATATATTTGTTACGATGAAAACAGGATGAGCAACGAAGACTAAGAAGTGAAAAGAGCGACAATAAAGGCGAAGACATGTTCATAACTTGGCAAGATTACAAACAAATGTCTTTCACTCAATGTGTGAGTTCTCATCGCTTATGCTTTCTTTTAGAGTTTTGAAGGCTAGAATTCGAACTACTAGTTACGTTGAAAATAATGAAGCTTTCACAAAGAGGCATCTCAATTAGATGAACTGGCTTTCTAGAACTATACAACAGCACAAACTAACTCATTTCCCAAGCAGAGTAAACACTTCTACATATCAAATGTAGATTCTTGAAGAATACACAATTTCCATCTAATCTTTTCAAAAAAATTAATATTGTATTTATTGTCATAGATATGGCCACCAGATTGACTTGCTTTAAGGTATGACTAATTTATAAGGGAAAGATAACCAATACAAGCTAAAATATGCTCCAAACCTCAAAAATATTCAAGCACTATGTAAGCTAATCTTCACTTGATCAACATCTCAATCCATAGAATCTTGAGAACTCAAATTTTCAGGTCATTAAAATTTGATACAAAATTACAAATGCAGCTTCTGTATGCAGGTTATAGACGAAACACTTCGGCTTGGAGGTATTGCAATTTGGTTAATGAGGGAGGCCAAAGAAGATATTCAATATCAAGGTACAAATGTACTTATCTCTATTTGTTAGTATATTATACGAATGAGAATTGCTACATTATTCACCCCCTTTTGGGTGTGTTCAGTATGCATACCCTTCAACCAGCTGCAAAGTACTGACAATTGTATCGCAATTAGATCGTCACATCCTAGAAATTCATAATATTTGCATGAAAGTTTATAACCTTAGGCCAACATAACACTTATTGATGTGCAAATGTTTTCATCTGCATAGAAGTACTTAAAAAAATTGCAGATTCTAAATTGAAGTTAATCCATAAAACTTATAGTTTTTTTTTTTTTGTAAACATCTCTCAAACTATGCATTGATTGTCTACTTAGTCCTAAAATTACCAATTTCACCTATTTCATTCTTAAACTATCACATTGCACTACAGTTGGTCAAATTCCTAACGCCATCCACCAATTTGGACGGCAAAGTGGTCGAATGACATATTCCCTCGCCAATGTAAGGGCAGAATAGGAATTCCACCCCTCACAACCCATCTGGCCCCAAAGCAGAGTACTTTCGGTTAAAAATAGAGTACTTCACTGCCTCTTCCTCCCCACCCCAAATGCAAAAACCAGTCACAAAACTGAATGCATTTTCACAAAACCAGCCACAAACAGAGTGCAAAAACAAGTCACAAGTTGTTATATAAAACCTGAAAATTATGCATGAGAGTTAGGTTGTAAAGTGATGACAATGATGAACCCCTTAATCAAAAAAAATATGCTAAACCTATGAAGATTCTTACAAAAATAGTTGAGTAAAATAAAAAAATTAAAATACAGAAATCAAGGGAGTGGGGAGTTGGCAAATAAAATCTGCTAATCCCCACGCAATAAAAAAAATGATTTCTTTAATTACATTTAGGTATTATGTCGTCCCATGTCCTCAAGTGATCCATCCCAGAGAATAATGAAGTAATCTCCTTGTAATTTCAATCCTAGCTAGATGTTGCCGAAACCCTACCCTTCTGATTCCATTTGATCTTTGTTTGAGATTAAACCCTAAATGAGAGAGAGTATTGGGGTGAGAGAGAGGTGAATGACTGTTTTGCTCCTCAGGACTGGAAAATATTCGCGCATGTGGGATGTTTTCCATCCAAATTTGTTGGGTCCGTTAAGTATTATTGTTAAATCAATTAGAGTGCAACGGCATAGTTTAAGAACGAAATAGGTGAAATTGATAGTTTCAGAACTAAGTAGACGATCGATGCATATATAGTTTGAGGGATGTTTACATCAAAAAAAAAAAAACTCTAAAACTTAAAGGGGTGCATGCATAATTCATAGAGACACCCAAATATGGTTGAATACTAAATCTCTATCATTCATTATCTTATGCTGTTCAGTTTTTAATAGTATGTTTTGGTATGCCCGAAGTCAATATAAAAGTTGCAAAGTACCACTCAAAAGCATTGTGAAAATTTTGGCACTAGTTCATGTAGAAGCGCTAACAGAAAGAAGTGTTTCCATGTTCTCTTCTAATTGTAGGCCAAGTAGAGAAGTCGTCGTATCCACCATATACGTACTTAAACGTACTTTGCGTTTCTAATTTAACAAAGGCAAAATCAGAAGTAATTGTTTTTTTTTTTGGTTGACATTGGGGTTGATAGGTTATGTGGTTCCAAAAGGATGCTTTGTGGTTCCATTTCTTTCAGCAGTCCATTTAGATGAAAATTTGTATGAAGAAGCTCGCACATTCAATCCCTGGAGATGGATGGACCCTCTCAATAAGGTCAGTACATAGTATAATATAGTATCATGTGTGATCTTCAAATTTGTCACAAACTTTTTAATTTGCTTTCTTAGCTTCTTCTATACTAATAGCGCTCTTAAGCAACTTCTTTATTTTATTCATAAACAAGGAAAAAAGGAGTTGGAGAAACAGCCCTTTTTACGCTCCCTTTGGTGGAGGAGCTCGATTTTGTCCAGGGGCAGAATTGGCTCGCCTTCAAATTGCTCTCTTTCTTCACTACTTTGTTACTTCATTCAGGTCTCTCTCTCTCTCTCTCTCTCTCTCTCTCTCTCTCTCTCTCTCTCTCTCTCAATTGTTCCCAATGTTGGATTAGATCTCATTTGTGGAATAAATCTTACACTGTCCAAATGATTCTCATTGGGAATTAAATAACTATTTTTACTAACAACTAATGAAAGCTAAACCGGAATACATCGATCCCATTATAAAAGCATGACTTTTAATGTAATCTTTTTTATTTTTTTTACTTTTATGATACATTGCTTGATATTCAAAATGGGTTCATCATGCATGGTCACAAAAGCATTATTGTATTTTGTACGAGGATTGTATTTTATAGCTTATTTGTGTTTTGTACGTCAATGGTTTTTTTTTATAAGTTTCTACGTCATTATATAGTTCATAAGCTTGAAGGAAGAATTCCTGGAATTAATAATTGTGTTTTGTAGGTCAATTTCATCTTGTTTTTTAAAATTAAGCTTCAATTACTTTGATAGGTGGACCCAGCTCAAGGAAGATCGTATGTCTTTCTTTCCCTCTGCCCGATTAGTGAATGGCTTCGAAATCCGAATCACCAGACGAGACAACGAGCTAGAAATGAAATGAACAGGAGAATTAATTGTATCATGTAATTTAATACCTACTCAATATTCATGTAAAGATACGTTTTTTAATATTTGCACATAAAGCGATATGAAACTCGTGGAGAATTGATTATGAAACTCGATCGTGGTTCAGCCATGGTTTTAGCATTATATATGTTATCGTTTAAAAGCGATGAAACATATTTCTCAATGATGAGGCATGTTTTTGGTACTATGTTACTATTTAACAAAGATGGTGTATATTTCAATAGGAGTTTTGAAATTCTTGGTTAATGTGGCATGTTTGTTTTCTTTCATAAATGTATATGGAAAAATTACAATTTATGAAGAAATGATGATGAAATGTTAAAGGGTAGCTCAGGAAAATTAGAGAAGAACTCTATTTCATTCCCATCAAGGACAAAGCCACGAATTTTGGTTAGTGCAATCAAAAATTAAACTCACATGCAAGCTATTTACTTATTTGTTAATTTAAAAGAATAATTAATTAAGACGCTAACTATAAGATAAATAGATACTCCATAATTAACGTAATTTTGCTTTACAATTGGCCCCAAATACTATATATTGAAAATAATGCATGATAGCCTAACAAAAAGGGATAATGCCACGAGTGCTTTCTATAATGCCACAACATTTATCTCCCTTTGTCATTTTTACCCTCAGGGCTCAGGTTCTATGTTTTCTCTCTTTCTAGAGGCCACTAGAAAGATGTAAACCCTAGATCGAAGACTAGATCATCATCAGCCTTCACTGCATGGCCATCAAGTAATGTAAAGTTTGGTTTTGTGTGATTTCATGTTGCTCTCTCCTCTGCTTCATTTTGGGGACTTATTGTAACTTTGGGTTTAAATTGATTAGAGGAACATTGGTTTGATCTTTCTAGGACAAAAACTAACGTATTTTTCTAATCTACTGTTTGCATATGAAAGTATAGACTAGAGGTCTGTTTGATAAAACTAAAAACTGAAAATTAAGTGTTGAAATCTGAATGCTCATTTTGTTAAGCTGAGAAGCTGTTTGTTATATATTGAATTTTAAGCACTGAATTAAATAAGTTGTTTGATCTATAAAAGGAACTGAAGTCTTAAATTCACTAATTTTCCGACTTTGCCCATCAAACCAATACTCCTATTGTGCTTTTCATTATAGATTTGAAGAACGGATATTATGATAGTATTCAAATCAAGAAAACTTTCATTGTCGCAATTTGTCTCTTTTTTCTTCTTTTTTGAAACCAACTAGTAAGGTAGAAACCACCGCCACAACCATCACCAAATGAATAGAAGGTTTCAAGACAAATATACATACACAATCAGAAACATGCACCACCAAATGAATTAATTCAGGTTCGATTCTTGAGGTTAGATTGCAAGAAAAGAATTTTTTGTGAATTTCCTAATTCCAGCGTGAATGGTATGCCTTTAATTGGATCAAAGAGAGGATTAGCTAAGATGCACAACCGTCGAATTAGGGAAAAAAGGGGGAGGGGGAAAGAAAGAAAGAAAGAAAACACATACCAACACGAGTGATGACCCTTTAGTTCTAAATTTTGGAAAAATAATATGCTTGCAAACAATTACATTTTTTTTATCCGAAACAATTACCTAAAGCCATTTGTTTATACAGCAGAGCATGAATTGGGGGTAGGTGGGTTTGAACATCGAAATCCCCAAATCCATAAAGATGCATGAATCCAGTAAATTCAATCTTAAAATTCCGGCAGCACCACTCCATGTTTCTCAATTGCAATTCAGAGAGAGAGATGAGTCTTATTAGTTGGGGAAGTTTGACAGATTTGATCAACCTGGGAATTGGACAGAGACGAGGGTATGGAAAAGACAAGAGGGCAAAGAAGAAGCGAAGAAAAAAAAAAAAGGAATCTTGTTGCACTGAGCGTGTTCAGTGATAAGTAATAAGTTGGGGACAAGCTACTTAATTTTTTACTCTTTGATTTGGCCGTGCTCTGAATCTATTCAGCACACACTATTTCAATTATCCAACCAACTTATTTGATTTTTACTTAATCTATTCAGTTTTAAGTGCTGAATTAGGTTATCAAACAACCCCTAGGTCTTGTAAGGAATTGGGTTGTAGAGACCCGTAAAAATTTTAATTTTTGAAATGTATATTAAATGGCTATTGGGAGAATATAGTTTATTAAGTGATTGTTTGAATTGAGGATTAAAGTGAAAGAATAGAAATTAGAGGGAGTGTAAGTGTGATATAAAGATATGGGAGTATAAATAGGGGTGTATTGTGTGTAGGAGATTATTTCATCTCCTTATTTCTCTCTCCCTCACGTCTCCTCTCTCTCTCTAGCCGGCCATATCTCTCTCTCTCCTCTCCTCACTCAAAACTTCACTCCATCTCACAAAATCCTCAAGAACCAACCTCTATTCAATCTTCTATTCGCGCTTTTGAGCTTGGGTTTCGCCGGGTGAAGCTTGGAACGACGCTTTGGAGTTCAACGAGGCTAAGGCTTGCTCAAATCTCATAGATCTTGGTTATCGTCGCAAGGTAGGGACTTCTTTACCTCTCTTATGTGTTTGTATGTTGATTTGGTGTGGAAATCGAACCTTGATCATCCTCCTTTGTTCTCTTCGAAATCTGTCAAAAACTGCAGAAATCGCCTAGGGATCGATCCCCAAGCATGAGGGATCGATCCCTCACTTTAAAACTGGAATTTTCCCTTTGGGGATCGATCCCCAAAAGAGGAGGGATCGATCCCTCCCCTCTCTAGAACATTCTGCTTGCTTTCTGGGTTTCAGCTCAACTTCAAAAGGCCGTAACTTCTTCGTCCGAGATCCGATTCATGAAAATTTTATATCGATTCGAAGGTCTTGAAGTCAGCTTTCATTTGCCACCAAAATCACCTTAAACCGATTAGTAAAAAGAAAGTTATGACCATTTGAGTAGAGGTATGTCGGTCCACCGATGTCTATGACTATTCCTAAGGTTGTTCTAGTTCCGTGTTATGATTCCCTATATGATTGGAACATGTTTAAGTCACTCTTGAGCATTATTGCTTATGTTTTAATGACTCGTTATTTGATCTTGTCTCTTAGCACTTATTTGAGCATAATATCAACGACGTCGGTTAGGGAAATGTATCGTAAAGTCGATAGGAGTACCGTGGGCTATAAGGATAAAGTGGTGAGTGTTATGAGAAGACATGAGCTTGTCTAGTGATTCAATGGGTAGTGTTGTCACACGTATTCTCGTGCCTCGTCTTGTTGAGCTTCCTAAGTTCCTTTGGCACTCTTTCGGTAAGATTCTCTTTAGAACCTAGCGGACGTTGTGTCGTGGAGTCATTTGTGGGTACGATACGTGACAAAGGGCATCGTGATAGACTTAGAAGAATAACGTGATCTTAAGGTACTTATCAATGTAAGATGTGACAACTTGACTATTGGTGCCGTGTAGTACAAAGATTGAGTCGAGATAATGAGTTTAAGAATAAAATGGAAATACAAGTTGATATGTGAACCACCTACTTAATATCATTATCTTCTTTTTTTTATCTACATTCTCAAAACTAGAATCTTGGAAACACGTCGGATGAAATGTAAAACGGATGTACGGGGTCACGAGTACCCGGAATGTATTATGGGTATATGGGGCCCCAAGACCCGGAATGTAAAATGGATGTACGGGGTCATGAGTACCCGGAACGTATTGTGGGTATATGGGGCCCTAAGACCCGGAAAGTTTCTTAAGTTCACACTATTTGAAAAGTCAATAGAGAATGAGCAACTCGGACTCATGCTGGAGATCTTTAAGAGACGTACGGGGTTCTCAAGACCCGGAATGTAAGTCCATTAACGCAGTAATTCTTGTGGTGTTATACTGTAACGCAAGAGGTAGAAATACAGGTGATGGAGATTGGCAATAGTGAGTCGTGTCGAGATTACTAGAATTGTCGATGCCTTATAAACTGGTTGGCATATTGTGATAATGGCAAGTCTTAAAATGACCGTCTTGAATGTTTGGCACATCCTTGGGTCGGTTGTATCTCATTGTTGAGTTATATCCCTTTATTTTCCTTTTCTTGCCCTTATTATCATATTTGCACATAGTATTGGTAAAGATTTTCCTACTGGGCTAGTGTAGCTCAACCTAATCTTTCTTTTCAGGTTCAAACGTTGGGCAATAGCTCGCATGCATTGTACGCTTGGAAGTGAAAGACTTTTTGGAAGCTATTTGTGTTGAGTTACTTAATCATCTTTGTAATTGACTTCCTTTTGATAAAGATGAGTTTGTAACTATTCATCCAAGAATTTCCTTTTGACTAAATTGTTTGTAACTTAACAATCGGTACGTACTTGTTTTAAGCTTATTTGGGCCGAAGTGCCTATGTTGTATTTTCCTTAAATTTGGGGACATGTTTGTAAGTTAAACAGGTGGGGACTCTTTTGGGATATTATTAATGATATGCGAGGACCTTTTATTAAAACGAAATATTTAATTATGTTGAAAATCGAGGGCGTGACATGGGTTATCATCCGCAGAGAAAAAAGACAAAAAGGGATTGAGGTGCCGTTCCGCTTGCTTTTTAAACCTTCTTTTTCAAAAAGAAGGTAATTTCAAGCTCAAATATTATGAAAATGAAAAATAAGTTTTTAATTTTTTTGCACCGTTTAAAAAATCTCAATGAGATCTGCCAAACAAGATCCATATTGATAGAAAAAATATTTGCATAAACACATAATTTTTGAGCTTGAAATTACCTTTCTTTTCTAAAGTTTCTTTTTTTAGAAACCGAAACGGGCACTGAGTTATCCATGTATGTAGACTGTAGCTTATAGTATAGGGACAAAGAAATAGATGGATCACAAAAGCAATTTGATTGAAAAACCACGACAGATGGGTCGACTTGGGCAGGAGATCTGGCGAGAGGATTTTCAATTTTTTATGGGGCTGAAATTGGAGAGAACATGGGAACAGGAACAAGAAGTGGGTTTCCAGAGAGTGTAGAGACCCGTATTTATTTTATCAATGTTAATATTTTATAAATGCATGAATATTGGGAAAGAAAGTGAAATAATGGTATTTATGTGAATTGGGGCTAAAATGATGGAATTGATTGTGGAAGGGTGAAAAGTGTGTTTTATATATGTGTGGGTATATATAGGAGGGTGAAAGACTAGGGGATCATTTTTCTCCTCCTCCTCTCACGCCTCTCTCTCCCTCTCTCGGTCTCTCTTTCTCTCTCTTGCTCTCTCTCTGAATTTCACTCAAAACTACCTCCAATCTTTCATCCCTACGTGTGTTGTGATTCGTATCTCACTGGTTTGAGCTCAAGGAAGTCATATTTCAGTTGGATCAAGGTTTTCGGAAAGCTAGAGCTCGTAACTTCTTGGGTTTCGTGCTTCGACTTCGAAATAGGGATTCTACCTCTCAATATATGTAAAAGATATGTTTTCTAGCCTTGAATCCATGCCTATGGTTGATGTTGTTGTGATTGTTGTTAGATCCTTGAAAATCTGCTCGAAATGTCACCCTGTCGATACGGGCTTTCTGTCGTATCGATACCATAAGAAAACAGAAGCTTCAGAATTTCTGATTTGCTCGCTGTATCGATACGCCATTTTGACTGTATCGATACCAGGAGCTTATGGACAGTTTTTGCCACTTTGTTCCAAACTTTATCGTTTTGACCCCGATCACTTCTAACTTGTTCTGAGCACCTCTAAATCACCTCTTAACATGAGTAATCGTATCTATTAAGTTCATGAAGTATCTTTGCACCTCTTGCCCTTGTTCGGTAGAATTTTGCATTGAATACCCCTTGAATCACGAATGGAATGAAGTGACACATTATGTGAGTATAAGATTATAGGACAATTATCGACACAACGAGAACATTCGGGGCCCATCGACGGGTGGGTGCCTGGCAGGGGATATCGGGGTCCCATAATTAGCCCGGCAGGAACTAATGCTCATATTGAACACTCAAGGCCCAACCTTCTAAGTGGGTGCTTCGCAGGGGATATCGGGGTCCAAAAATTAGCCTGACAGGAGCTTCGGCTCAAGACACATACGATGAGATGGTGTTGGACACATAAAGGGTGGGAATGGTTCTAGTGTGAGTTAAATGCTGATCGTTAAGTTGTTGTTTTGAGGTTATTAAGCCAAGAGTGTTAATTACCATATTGTCCTTGTTTATGTTCCTAGCCCATGACCATCCTTGCATTTCTTTTGCATATAATATTAGAGTAGAATTTTCTGCTGAGCTAGTGTAGCTCAAACATTCTATTATTTTTAGGTACTAACTCAGGGCAATAGCTAGCATGACTGAATGCTTGGATGTGGACATATTTTGAAAGCTAACGTGGAGAAGTTACTTATCCATCTTTGTAAATCACTTTTGGAAGATGTATTTGTAACTCTATTTGTAAATCTTTTGATTTGGAATATAGTAAACTCTTAACTCTATTTCAATACTCAGTACTTACGTTAATTTGGGGCCTCAGAGCCAAAGATGTAATTCTTGGGAACTTTGGATGTTAAAATGAAATTATGGAAATATTATATTATTTTGGGATATCGTATGGATTATTGTGAGATTTTATTTATGAAAATCCTTTATTATTATTATGTTGAAAATCGAGAGCATGACAACTTGGTATCAGAGTGTAGGTTTAGAACACCTAGAGACCGTGGGGAGAAGTTCCGTCTCATGGGTTCAAAATGTCGCGCCTAATAACATAAGTTGTGCATGCTTGTGTGACTAACAATCATGTGACTATTGAGCATTGCATTTTCACTATTGTAGAGTGGTGTACAGCCGATTACCGTGTTGGCAAGTTGGGGCTTTGACCTCATGGTTATAATGTTATGATTAATAGTTTTCTTTTCTTACATTATGTAGTAAAATGCCCCCGAAGACGCGTGTTAGACGAGGTGCGGTGGGAAACTGGGGTGGTCGTGGCCGTGGGGTACCTCCTGAAGATGAGGTTAGTCAACATGGGGAGAACCCATGTGGGAATCTGAGGGCTGGGGCCGGTCAAGGTGCAGGTGTACCTCACGCTAAAAACCAATTTGCTAGGGATCTCGTCACAGCACTTACAGCTGCAAATCTTTTAAACCAAGCACCAAGAGAGAATGTTGAGGATCGAGCCATGGTGGCAATGCGAGAGTTTAGCTGTAGGAATCTACCAGTGTTCGATGGGACTAGTAGCGACCCTGTGGTAGCTGACCATTGGCTAGCTCAAATTCGTAAACTCTTTAGAGCTCTTAATATCACTGAAGACAACATCAGAGTAGGTATTGTGGCTATTCAGTTGGTTGGAGAAGCTGGCGAGTGGTGGGAGTCTGTTTTGGAAAGTAGGAAGGATGCAAGGAGAGCGGTAAGGACCGCGGCTCAAGTAAATGAACCGGATGTGAAAAAATTGACGTGGGCCAAATTTGAAGCACTCTTTGAGGAGCAGTACTTTCCGAAAACTTCCCGGGAGAATATGAGGAATCAATTCGAGAAGCTGTAATAGGGTAATATGACTGTCTCAGAGTACGTGCAGAAGTTTCAATCATTATCTCGTTTCACTCCGGAGTTGGTAGCAACAGAGGAAAGGAAATGTCGACGATTTAAGAAAGGGCTACATAGCACTGTGAGGAGAATGGTGATAGTCCAGCGTAAGATGAAGTTCTCTGAGGTGGTGGAATATGCAAGGAGCATCGAAATGCCGAAGGAGGCACAACAAAATGTGATCCAAGGCAACCTGTGCGAAGTTTGAGTTCTTCTTCGAGCAGTTTTGGGAGTCAAGGACGGAAAAGGCAGAGGGAACCATCTCAGCAACCATCTAGTCAATCCCACATTAGGGTGTCTTCTTCTTCGAGGACTCGAGGTGATTTGTCTAGGCCTTCGCCTATGTGCTACAAGTGTAATCAACCTAGACACATTCGTGCTCAGTGTCCACACCTCGCGAAGACTTGTTACGTTTGTGGTAAATCGGATCATCTTGCTAGGAGTTGTCCTCAGGGGTCGGGAGTGCATAGCAAGTCGGGTTCCTTGCAGCAGCCGGGAACGGGGCATAATGTGGGCCAACAGTCTAAGGTCACTCAAAGCAGCAACAGCCTCACTTCCGCCAAACTATGTCGATTCAGAGTTCCAGTGTTGATAAGGGAGCGACTTCTTCCGCGCCTACTCAAGGTTCAGGTCAGAAGGGAGGTTTTGTGCAGGGTCAGGGTACCCAGGGGCGAGTTTACAATATCACTTCTGCTATTCCACCTACCACTTCTCAAGCTTCGGAAACTTCTGTTGTGAGTGGTATTTTTCTTTTGTTCAACTCTTTTGCTAAAGTACTCTTTGTGTCACAACCCCGATTCTAGAAATTTGTCGAGTCATTGTGACCGGCCGATGAGACATAACGCTCATCCAGGCCTCTTTTTCATAATTAAATCTGGAGATAAAAACATGACTGTTTTATTTCTAAAACTCTTATTACAAAACCCAAGTCTTCTGAAAAGATAACATTTTTACAATATCTACACAAAAGTACAACAAGCATGTCCCAAGGCAGTAGCAACTCCGTCTCTATTCTTCATTATCTGTGGAAAAAAACATCAATTTTCATAAGCCGAATGCTCGTGTGAGATACAAATACAAAAGTTGCACGTTTTATACCATGGAACAATTTTTAACATAAATGCTTGCATAATCTGAGACAAATAATCTTATGATGTTCACCCAACAGCCTAAACTTCTGTAGGGGAGCGACCCCTCTAGCTGTGTGAAATGATCATGTCACTGGCCACTAGGGCCCTATTCTTTCCGTCTGTATAACTCCATTCTGTATTATGGTATCTTTTTAAGCGTCCCCCAAACTCGGGACAACTGTCTGGATGCATCAATAGGTCATCTTCTTTGTCTAACCGCTTTTATTTTCTAAGCTTAAACTTTACAGTGTCATCACCTTTGTCTGACCTGCTTTTACCCTTTAACATGAAAAATTTATCATATCCTTTTCCATGGTATATCTTAAATAAAATTGTAATCTTTTCTCAACATAAAATCATGTAACTAAAGTACAAGTATCTCACCTTAAACTTTTTATAGGATTGGACGAGACTTAACTCGTATCATTGCTAACCTCCCGATAGTGCGCGGTAGCTCGGCAGAGGTGTATGACTTCGGCAGTGGGGTATGGCTTAAGACTACAGTTAACTTCCTATATTCCTTTTATTATACTAACCAACTAAACATTCCTTTCTTCTTTTTCCGTACAAGTAACTTAGGTAATTTAGGTTGAAGTTACTATTTTGGTCATGTTCTAAAATGGGACTTGCTATTTATAGTGTTTCTTAACATTCCTAGGCTTGACTCCTAACCTACCAAGTGTCAACACTAGTGTGAGGTGTCATTTCTTCAAGTGGGTGTGAGCCAAGCTAGGTAAATGACTTGGCAAAGCTACATTAAGTAGTTATAGGCTAATGTGGCAAAATTGTAATATGCATGGTGTAATTCTTTTTCCCTCTTTTTTTTTATTTCCAAGTTTCCGTACATACTTAACATATATATACATATATGTTTCATGTTATGGTATTTTTATCATCTTTCAAGTAAATTATCTATTATGTGTACATTTTATAAAAGAAATATTTTTAATTTTTGTTCCAGACTAAAACTAAATAATTTTACATGCCGGTCTCAACATTGCCTTCATTTTAATTCGAACCACGTACGAATTTTAGGTCGATGTGTTACATCTTGATTCTGGAGCATCGCATTCATTCATTGCTGCATCATTTATATGTGCTTTAGAATTGGAAACGGAAACTATTAGTCCTTTTTTGTTTGTCGAAACACCTCTAGGGGGTAGAACGCCTCTTGATCGTATTTGTCGAGATTGTGAGTTGATTATCTGTGATCGTCGTTTCGTATGCGACTGCATCGTTTTGGGAATGTCAGGGTTTGATCTTATTTTGGAAATGGATTGGCTATCCACGTTTCATGCTACCATCAATTGTTTCAAGCATCGAGTTCGTATTTGTCCTCTTGATGTGTAACAGCCCTGATTTTTTGTCAGTAAAAAAATTTCGTTAAATATTTGAATTTTATTTTAAATACTTAGATTGCTTATAAAATTCCTTTTAATTCCTAAAGTTCGTTGTAATTACGCTTTAGCCCTTGAAATTTGTTTCTTGACTTTTAGCCCTACTTAGCAAGCCTAGTTAGCTTCTAACCGGCTTGTTGGAGGAACCGAACAGGGAACTCACCTAGTTACTTTTCCCTAACCGTAGATGGACCGTTTTACCCATCCTTGAACCTTGTGAACCTTTTCAACCCTAGAATTGGAATTTGTTTATTTAATTACTTTTATTATTTTGGTTTTATTCTTTAACATTTGGACGATAAATGTTAGGGATTTCTTTGTCCATTGGACAATAGAGTAAATCTAGTTTTCTACCTAAAGTACTTATTTGATTATATTAAAGTACCTATATATATAGTTATATATACTAGCTTATAGTACCATGGTATTACTTTAAGGTATAAAGTACCTTACTCTCTTTTGTCCATTGGATATTAACCGCTAGGGAAACTATTACCCATTGGGTAATAGCTCCTATCTTCCAACAAAGTACAAGACTTTGTTTTTATATTCAAGATTTGGATTCCCATGTGATTTTATGCATTAAAATATTGGGGAATATCTAAACCCTAGATTTCCAAAGTACTTATTTGATTAAACTAGTACCTGTACTTATTATTTTAATGGGGAGAATCCTAGCTTTTTATTTAATTGGGGTACTTGGTACCACACATATATTTAAATATAGGGCTTTTGTCACATGCTTTAAAGGACAATTTTGATTATTTTAATATAAAAGTTCCCTAGTTATTATTGTCCATTGGACAATGAAAGTTAGGGGATTTATTATCCATTGGGTAATAGATTGTTCTTTCAACCAAGTACATGGGTCTAATAATCTAGTCTTTTTCTTAAAGCCCATGTGGCATAGTACTTATATTTTATTGTGTTTGCACTTAGTAGACTTAAAAACCCTAAGATTTCCTAAGTACTTCTTTATTATTTTATATTGGGGTTTTGTACCCAATTAGATTAGTTTAATGGGGAGTTGTTCTTCCTAGTGTACATAAGTACTTATGTATATATTAGTTTAGTACTTGGATGACTAGAATAATGCCTTAGTTCACATGTGCCAATTTATTAGTTTAATAGGAAATCTTAGCCTTTAAGTTTCCTTTGATCTCAAGCACCAAAAGTACATTTATTTTATATCTTTCTTGTACATTGTAATATATATATATGTGTGTGTGTGTGTGTGTGTTAGTACTAGAGAGAGAGGGAGAGAGAGGAGAGAGAGAGAGAGAGAGGAAGGAAGAAAGAAGAAGATCGGATTGTACCGCCTTGATCTTCCATTGTACTTCAAATCCTTGGGAAATATTCTTCCTAGCCAAAATCTAGTCCTTTATTGTCCTTCTATTATTGTTTAACACAAGAATCTTGTACAACTATTTTTCTTGTCCACCAAATCTTCCATAATCCCATCCAAGGACAAATCATAGCCATGCAAGCCTAGGGTTAGGCCTTTGTTCTTCCATTATGGCATGACAAGTGTCAAAGATTGAGTTTTGGAGCAAATCCATGGGAGATATAGAGAGAGAGAGAGAAAGAGAGAGAGAGAGGGGCCGGCCTTTAGAGAGGGAGAGGGAGTCAAATTTTGACTATAAATAGAGCCACCCCCATGCCATTCAACTCACACCTTGAAGCCTTTCAACTTCTCTCTCTAAAATTCTTAAGTTTGTTCTTTGTTTTTCTTGTTCTTGAGTTCTTCTTGAGTTCTTCAAGAAACTCATCCAAGGCCTCCACTAAGCCGGCACTCGACCACCTTCTCGATCCAAAAGAAGTAGTAGTTTTAGTCAAGAAGAAGTTTCGAGAGAAACCTTTCTCTTTCAAATCTACCAGAAGACCACCATAGGAAGTTACTCCGTCCAACCACCGATTGCCGTCCGTAAGCCGTTACTACCGCCAAGAAGTAAGGTAGGATCCCCTTATCTTCCATCCCAAGTAGAAAGTAGGTTATCTTTATCTCAAGTATTCGTATTTTGATCTTTAGGATGGTTATGAGCTTGTATACGTGAATTGTTTGCATTACTTGTGGTTGTTGATAAAGCATAAGTGATTTATCACTCCAAGGGCGTCCGAACATGTGGCGTTATGCTTTAAGTGTTGATTTGAACATGATTAGCAATATAGAATTGGATGATCTTGTTGGATTATGATGAATGATGCTTACTTTTGTCCTGCCATGGAGTCTATGCATGATAACGAGACACGAGAACCGAGAAAGTAGAAACATGGCACTTAGGGTGTGGTTAATGAAAGGAAATGTTTTTCGAGGAAGGAAATATTTTTGAAACTACATAATGACCAGTTTTGGGGGCATTATGTGAGATGTGTGTGTGTGTTCCAATGGGAATCCGGAATAGCAAAACCATTGTGAGGTTGTGTGCGTTCCCATGGGAACCCGGAGCAGCGGAACCATGGTGAGGTATGGCTTGGTTATCCGCAGTACGGAGCCAATGCAATTGTGTGCCAATGGGAACCCAGCGCGGCAGAACCATTGTGAGGATACTCGGGAGACCGGTGCGGCGGAACCAAGGTTGGGTGTGTAGCTTGGTTATCCGCGGTACGGAGCCAATGCAATTGTGTGTGTTAAACAAATGATTTTTAAAGGTTGATGTGTAAGTGGAAAAATGTTGACACGGTCTACGACGAGTCGCGTAGGAGAAACACGAGAATCTTGGACACCAATGATAGATGATTAACGAATGTGGATGTGTGATTGTTAGTGTTGTTGTAAATGTTTTGCTGTTCTAAGGTTGGTAGGGTAAGGATTTCCTATTGAGCGTTGTAGCTCACGGTGTTACCTTTTGGTGACCCTGACATATTATATTGGTGGTGACGCCGGTATAATGTGTCAGACTTCATAGTTGAACATGGTGAGATGTGTACCTTGGAGGCCTTCGGAGCTGAGGAGCTTGCCAGAATGGAAGAGCAAGCGGAGCAGTAGTCAGGAGCCTTAGTTCCTCCTTTGTTGATTAAATGTACCCTTTGATGTACTTATGATGTAATAATGAGCCAGACTCTCTTTATTGTGTAATAAATGCCTCATTAACGTACCCAAAATTCGGGGCGTTACATGATGGTCCTTGTTTCGAATTCTTTGGGGAGCGTCAGGAACCGTTGAAACCGTATTTGCGTGGGCCTCATGAGCTAGAGTTGGTTTACTCATTATTGGTGAGTTTGACGTTAGATGAGTATGCCTCCGTGAGTGGGGAGTTACCCTTAGTGGTTTGCGATTTTCCGGATGTGTTCCCGGAAGAGTTACCTGGTTTACCTCCTGAGAGAGAGATTGAATTAGTTATCGATTTGCTTCCCGGTTCTGCTCCTATCTCCATACCTCTGTATCGTTTCGCGCCCGCCGAATTAAGAGAGTTAAATATTCAATTGCAAGAATTGGAGAACTTTGGATTCATTCGTCCGAGTACGTCACCGTGGAGAGCACTGGCTCTTTTTGCCCAAAAGAAGGATGGTTCACTCTATTTGTGTATCGATTATTGTAAGCTAAACCGAGTCACCATTAAGAACAAGTTTTCCATGCGTAGAATCGATGATTTGTTTGACCTGCTTTTCCAAAATTGACCTGAGATCCGGTTATCACCAATTGAGGGTTCATAGAGAGGACATTCCTAAAACCGCTTTCTACACTCGTTATGGTCATTATGAGTTCGTTGTTATGCCTTTTGGACTGACTTGGACCTGACGAACTGTCTCTTTCGAGCTTACCTTGATCATTTTGTGGTTGTATTCGTTGACGACATTCTTATCAATTCATCTACGGAGGAGGAACACCGAACTCATCTTGCCATCGTTCTTGAACTTTTGAGAGAGCACCAATTCTATGCCACACTTAGTAAGTGCGAGTTTTGGTTGTCCGAGGTCAAATTTTTGGGTCACGTGGTTTCAAAAGGTGGAGTATCTGTTGACCCAGAAAAGATAAAGTCGGTTATGAATTGGCAGCGGCCAAATAACATGTTTGAAATCCGTAGTTTCTTGGGTTTGGCCGGGTATTACCTTCGTTTCGTTCCCAACTTTTCTTGTTTAGCGGCACCAATGACTAGATTGACATGTAAGGGAACCCGTTTCGTTTGGAGTGACTCATACGAGGTGGCTTTTGAGGAGTTGAAGAGGCGGTTGACTACCGCACTGGTTTGATGTGCCCGAATGTGGAGTTGGCTACTCAATTTATTGTGATGTGTCTAAGGAAGGATTGGGGTGCATGTTGATGCAATCGGGACGAGTGGTGACATATGGGTCGAGGCAGTTAAAAACTCACGAGTGGAACTACCCTACGCATGATTTAGAATTTGCGGCCGTCGTTTTTGCTTTGAAAAGTTGGCTCCATTATTTGTACAGTGAAAATTTTGAAGTTTTTTTCGACCATAAAAGTTTGAAATATTTGTTTTCTCAAAAGGAACTTAACCTTCGACAATGCCATTGGATGGAACACTTGGAGGATTATGACTTCGAATTGCAATATCACCCGAGAAAAGCGAACGTTGTGGTGGATGCGTTGAGTAGAAAATTGACACACCGAGCGAGTCTAGCTATCTACAAATGGAAAATGATGAATGATTTGGGCTTTTGGGCTTCGCACTTTGAGGAAGTTCAGGAAAGGGTCACATTATGCAACTTGACGGTGCAATCGACTTTATCGACTCGAGTAATTGAGGCTCAACAACACGATGAGGAAGCAAAGGAACTTTGTGCTAAATTTCTTAGTGGAAACACTCAAGAGGGGTGGGTGATTCTCACCGATCAAAGCTTATGCTATCAAGGAAAGTTGTTCATACCCATTTCGTTTCGGAAAGAAATCTTGCGAGAATTCCACTATTCACCATTAGCCGTTCATTCGGGAGGGACGAAAATGTATCATGACTTACGTAGGCAATTTTGGTAGCCCAGAATGAAGAGGGACGTCGTTACTTTCGTGTCCAAGTGTCTTATGTGCCAGCAAGTTAAAGCCGAACATTAACGACCCGCGGGGGAGTTACAACCATTACCTGTGACCGAGTGGAAGTGGGAAAATATGACCATGCATTTCGTAACAGGTTTACCGAGATCGACAAGGGGCCATGACGCTATTTGGGTAATTATAGATCGCCTAGCCAAAACCGTTCATTTCTTACCTATACAGGTTACCGACTCTGTGGATATGCTTAGCCGTTTGTATATTCGGGAGATTATTCGCCTTCATGGGATTCCTGTATCCATCATGTCTGATCGTGATCCAAGATTTACCACGCGTTTTTGGCAGAGCTTGCAAACCGCTTTGGGCACAAATCTTTTGTTTAGTACCGCGTATCATCCTCAAACCGATGGGCAATCCGAGAGAACGATTCAGGTTTTGGAAGACATGCATTGGGCTTGTGTGATGGACTTCCGGGGTAGTTGGGAGGACCATTTGCCATTAGTAGAATTTGCGTACAATAATAGCTACCAATCTAGTATCGAGATGGCACCGTATGAGGCTTTATATGGGAGACCGTGTCGATCGCCCGTGTGTTGGACCGACCTAGGAGAGGCTACGCTTGTAGGACCGGATATGATCAAGGAGACTTCCGAAAGCATGAGGACGATTCGCCAACGCCTTAAGGAAGCTCAAGAGAGAACAATTGAACAAGTCAAGGTGATTCGCCAAAGATTATTGACCGCTCAAAGTAGACAAAAGAATTATGCCGATCGTCGTCGTCGCCCGTTGTCATTTGAAGAAGGGGATCATGAATTCCTTAAAGTATCGCCTCGTAGGGGTTTATCGCGTTTTGGAAAAAAGGGGAAGCTTTCGCCGCGTTATATCGGACCGTTTGATATCATCGAAAAGATTGGGGAGGTCGTGTATTGTTTGGCTTTGCCACCGAAGTTATCAGGTGTACATGACATATTCCACGTGTCTATGTTGAGGAAATACGAACCGGATCCGTCGCACGTGCTAAAGTGGTCCGAACTTGAGTTGGAGGCCGATGCATCTTATGGGGAGGAATCGACACGTATCCAGATTCGCGTGGTCAAGTGCTGAGGGGTAAGACGATACCTCTAGTACGAGTCTCATGGAGAAGTCAAGGTAGCGAGAAGTCGACTTGGAAACAAGAAGATGAAGTTGGAGAAAAGTATCCGCACGTATTTTCGGAATGAACGAATGTAAGTGTTTCGTATTTAAGTATCATGATATATGACTTGCTGCATAATATTGATGGCTATAAATGTTGCATGCATGTGTGATGTATATGTTAGCTAGTTTTCGCATGAAAATTTCGAGACGAAATTTTTTTTTAAGGAGGGTAGAATGTAGAGACCCGTATTTATTTTAATAATGTTAATATTTTATAAATGCATGAATATTGGGAAAGAAAGTGAAATAATGGTATTTATGTGAATTGGGGCTAAAATGATGGAATTGATTGTAGAAGGGTGCAAAGTGTATTTTATATATGTGTGGATATATATAGGAGGGTGAAAGAGTAAGGGATCATTTTTCTCCTCCTCTCACGCCTCTCTCTCCCTCTCTCGGTTTCTCTTTCTCTCTCTTGCTCTCTCTCCGAATTTCACTCAATACTACCTCCAATCTTTCATCGTTACGCGTATTGTGATTTGTATCTCACTGGTTTGAGCTCGGGGAAGTCGTATTTCGGTTGGATCAAGGTTTTCGGAAAGCTAGGGCGCGTTACTTCTTGGGTTTCATGCTTCGACTTCTAGGTAGGGATTCTACCTCTCAATATATGTAAAAGATATGTTTTCTTGCATTGAATCCATGCCTATGGTTGATGTTGTTGTTGTTAGATCCTTGAAAATCTGCTGAAAATCTGCTCGAAACGTCACCATTTCTGCCGTATTGATACCATAAGAAAACAGAAGCTTCAGAATTTCTGATTTGCTCGCTGTATCGATACGCCATTTTGACTGTATTAATACCAGGAGCTTATAAACAGTTTTTGCCACTTTGTTCCAAATTTCATCGTTTTGACCCCCGATCACTTCTAACTTGTTCTGAGAACCTCTAAATCACCTCTTAACATGAGTAATCGTATTCGTTGAGTTCATGATGTATCTTTGCATCTCTTGCCCTTATTCGGTAGAGTTTTACATTGAATACCCCTTGAATCACAAATGGAATGAAGAGACACATTATGTGAGTATGAGATTATAGGACAATTATCGACACAATGAGAACATTCGGGGCCCATCGACGGGTGGGTGCCTGGCAGGGGATATTGGGGTCCCAAAATTAGCCCAGCAGGAGCTTCGGCTCAAAACACATACGATGAGATGGTGTTGGACACATAAAGGGTGGGAATGGTTCTACTGTGAGTTAAATGTTGATCGTTCAGTTGTTGTTTTGAGGTTATTAAGCCAAGAGTGTTGATTACCATATTGTCTTTGTTTATGTTCCTATCCTATGATCATCCTTGCATTTCTTTTGCATATAATATTAGAGTAGAATTTCCTGCTGAGCTAGTATAGCTCAAACCCTCTATTATTTTTAGGTACTAACTCAGGACAGTAGTTAACATGACTGAATGCTTGGATGTGGACATATTTTGAAAGCTAACATGGAGAAGTTACGTATCCATCTTTGTAAATCACTTTTGGAAGATGTATTTGTAACTCTATTTGTAAATCTTTTGATTTGGAATATTGTAAACTCTTAAATCTCTTTCAATACTCAGTACTTATGTTAATTTGGGGTCTCGGAGCCAAAGATGTAATTCTTGGGAACTTTGGATGTTAAAATGAAATAATGGAAATATTGTATTATTTTGGGATATCGTATGGATTATTGTGAGATTTTATTTATGAAAATCCTTTATTATTATTGTTATGTTGAAAATCAAAAGCGTGACACAGAGAGAGAGAGAGAGAGAGAGAGAGAGAGAGAGAGAGTCCAACCGAGGGGTAAAATTGAGAAAATATTCTAAAATTTCATGGCACTAACAATAGTGCTCGTGGCATTAACACTATCCACTCGAAATACTATTGCATTTCGAAAAGAAGAGAAAGCTTAGGAAGTGTTTGGTAACCTTTTTATTTTCAGTTTTTAATTTTTATTTTTACTTTTTTGAAAACTAATATAAAAAACTTGTTTGGTAACATATTTTTACTTTTTTGTTTTTTATAAACCTTTTAAGAATTTCTGGAAATTATGAAAACAAGAAAAGGGAGTTTTACCCAGTTTTGAAAACATAAGTTCAACTCGTCCGTTGTCGATTTCGATCGTTTCTTTCTCTCTCGCAATGTTATGGTACGCTCTCTCTCTCTCTCTCTCTCTCTCTCTCTCTCTCTCTCTCTCTCTCTCTCTCTCTCTCTCTCTCTCTCTCTTGTCTCTCTCTTCCCCTCTCTCTCAGTCTCCTGCAAAACCCTAGATGGATCCCTTTGGGTTTGTGTGTTTAGTCCATTGATATTCATTCCTCTTTATGAAACTCAAATTCTGCAGTTGTATATGTATAATCTATGTTCTTGTAGATTAATTGAAGAATACAAGCTTATTCAACCATTTTGAGGAGAAGGTACGGACTAAATCTATGTTCTTTTATTGTTACTTCTGCTAGGTTATGATATTGATTCTGGGTGGTTCTACTACTGTTATTATTCTGATAGTTTTGGTTCCCAATTGATGTTGTTGTTGTTATGTATCTGCTGCTATTGTTGTTGTTTTGTAGTTGAATCTCGAAAGGTTTCGAAAGCGGTTAGTTCAGGCTTATGATTACTCCTTTGCTAAGAAGAATCAACTCGATAATCCTCAATCCACAAAACTTCCATTCTTCTGATGTTGTTATAGAATTTAGCTCGTTTCAGCGTACTGGAATCGATGTGTCTATTGTTGGTAAGCCTTGTTGCATGTTATAAGAATTCATTAGTTGAGTTTGACCTCAAATAGTTCAGATCCAGAATTCAAGATAATCGATGAGCCAGAAGTTGAAAGTGTTAGTGGTTCAAAGACCAAGCCCAGAGCTAAAAATAAGAAGAGAGTCTCCATTGCAGCAAACATTTCAAATGCCTTAAGCATATTTGCTTAAAATGGAAAGAGGAGGGTTGATGTAATGGAAAAGAAATTGCACTGCTCCCATCCCGACTGTAGTGGGGTGAGTGAAAGTCCATAGGAGAAATGGGTATTGGTGCTCTTGCTGCCGGAATGAAAGAGTGCCAAGCATTGCTTAATACTCCCTCCATCCCTTTTTAAATGTCCTGCTTCGTAATTCCAACTTATTAAGAAAATATCATCATTACACCATTTACATCAATTTTTATCTCCATTTTCCCTACTTACCCCCTATGGAGACATCATCATTACACTTTTACTCACTAACCTTTTAAAATTGAATCTACTTTTAGGAGCAAAATGGAAAATGTACTAACTTTACCCACTAATTTTACAAAATGGACACTTTTTAAGGGACAGCCCAAAATGGAATACTGGACTTTAAAAATTGGACGGAGGGAGTACTACGGAGGACTTGGATGAAGATTCGTACAATAAGGTTTTTAAGAAGCTGCATAGTGACGTTCTTTGTAGGCAAATGTTCTTGGATATGCCTGAGAAAAGGAGAATCGCTTGGATCAAAAAACTTTAGACAATCTTAAATTCCGAAAAGGATTTGAATTTTTGTTAGCTTTTTCATAAGTTATTATAATTATGTTTTATGGTTCTGTGAGGTTGACGTTTAGATGCTGAAATTGTTTTTTTCTTTCTAGAACTGTTTTTGAGCTGAAAGTCTATTAGGTTTTGTTTGGTTGGCAATTTAATTTAGTTTTGATAATAGATTGAGAGAGAAAAATAAATTAATGATTGAAGAGATGGGTAATGATTGAAGAGTGATAGAAATAGTTTTGTTATCTAGTGGTTGGTATGTAAAAGTGTGTGTATGTGTCTTTTTTCTTTCATTTCTTCTGATTTCATTCAATTTAAAGAATAAAAACAAAAATGATGATACTGAACATGTGTTTTAAAATTTTGGTGTTTTCAAAAAGATTATTACCAAATATGTTTCTTGTTTTTGTTTTCATGAAAACATAAACCTATTTCTATTTCTATTTCTAGCTTTTTAAAAAATGAAAGGGCAAATTTCACTGACCTCCCCTGAGGTTTCTGACACGAACAGAAACCTCCCCTGAGGTTTCTGAAATGACACTGTCCTCCCCTCCTTTACCTGATAATGCCAAATGACCCCCCTCTCCGTTAATTGCCGTTAGAAAATGGATGGAAAAGATTATTTTTCTCTCCACTTACTACTAAAACTAAACTAAACTCCCAACCAAATAAAATCGATGTCATTGTACTATATTTTTTACAATACCTATACTACTCTCACCAGACTCTTTACCCCTCTTATTTATAAAATATAAAATACAAAAATCACTACACTTTGTACCCGTTTAACTTTGAGATTTTGTCCTTATTTAAAAGGTTTCACATTTGCTAATTTTCTATCAAACTTTTTTGAATTATTGGTTTGTCTCGATAAGAGGAATTGAAAAAGTAAAAAGTTAAGACTTTTACCAAATATTTTGAGAAATTCAATATTTTGGTTAAAAATAAATTTTTTTTACTCTTTTAATTTCTCTTGTTGAGATAAACCAATAATCCACAAAAATTTAACGCAAAATTTGCAAATACGAAAAAATTCAAATATGAACAAAAATCAAAAAGCCTAAAAATCTCACAAACAAACCCCGTAAAAATCAAAAAGCCTAAAAATCCCGTCAACAAGCTCATACCCTCCATTGCCAATAGTTTGCTTTTTGGTTTTTACGGGATTTGTTTGAGAAATTTTTAGGCTTTTTAGTTTTTGTTCATATTCAAATTTTTTCATGCGAACTTGTTTGTGTAATTTTTAGGCTTTTTTATTTTTATCCATATTTGAAATTTTTTCGTATTTGCTAGTTTTGTGGATCATTGGTTTGTCTCAACGAGAGGAATCAAAAGAATATAAAATTCTTAGTTTTATCCAAAATATTGAATTTCTCAAAATATTTGGTAAAAGTCTTAATTTTTTACCTTTTCAATTCTTCTTATCAAGACGAACCAATAATTCAAAAAAGTTTGATAGAAAATTAGCAAATGTGAAACCTTTTAAATAAGGACAAAATTTCAAAGTTAAACGGGTACAAAGTGTAGTGATTTTTGTATTTTATATTTTATAAATATGAGGGGTAAAGAGTCTGGTGAGAGTGATATAGGTATTGTAAAAAATATAGTACAATGACATCGATTTTGTTTGGTTGGGAGTTTAGTTTAGTTTTAGTAGTGGGTGGAGAGAAAAATAATCTTTTCCGTCCATTTTCTAACGGCAATTAACGGAGAGGGGGGTCACTTGGTATTTTTAGGTAAAGGAGGGGAGGGCAGTGTTATTTCAGAAACCTCAGGGGAGGTTTCTGTTCGTGTCAGAAACCTCAGGGGAGGTCAGTGAAATTTGCCCAAAATGAAAACTAAAAAAGTTACCAAACGGGGCCTAAGAGTTTGTACACATTTAGAGTTTGTACGCATTTAGAGTAAGTTGAGGTCAACTAAAATATTTTCTCTGCGGTCAAAGTAACAAAATTTGGAAACAAACTATCTATTGCCCTTACAACCCACGAATACTACTAGAGGTAGGCTCAAGTAACGTTACCAGTTCAGCCTTTTGGTGAGGCTATCCAAATGGTTTGTTTAAAAGAGAGAAGAATGCATAGGTGGGCAAGAAAGTATACTAGAATAGCATATGACACAGGGTTGAGAATCAAAAAAAAAAATTTTAAAAATTACTATGACACGGAGTTCAATACTAGAGAAAACAAGTCAATCAGGATTTTAGATCATATTTGAAATTCACAAATCATCTCTACCACTGCAGCTAGCAGCTTTAAAGCTTTTAATCTGATTTCAAATAAAACTACAACCTAACACACAGCTAAAAGTATCATAAACAAGAATGTTTTTTAATACACAGGACAAGCTATTTAAAAGCAGCAGCACGGGGACAGCTTTTGAACGTGTTTCCATGGCATCAGAATAACCATATACCCACACATTTGAGGGTTGCTCTCGGTGCAACTAAATGCCCCTCTACTTTCTTTCCCTCAATGGAATCGGCAATGCATCAAACTTCAAACAATAGTACAGGCAATGAAGCAAACGAATCCTCACTCATAAGAAATAAGGCACTCCTGTTCTGGGACCCCTCATCTGGTTGTTTTCTTCCGTTTCAGTGAAAAACTTCACCTCTCTCTCCTATTACAAATTGTAAAAGACAGCACAGCAGACATTAAATTAATCAGCTTTATTGAAGCTGTTATAGCATTGAGATCTGTAAATTTGGCAGTCAAATAGAATCAACAAAAACCTAAATGAATTCTGCTAATCATGCAACTTTATTACGACTTTTGCTCAAAACTATTGCCTCCTGCCAAGTGTATAAACTTCAACCAGCAGCTTATACAGGTCAAAATGCCAAGTAGCTTGACAGAAGGGTGATTTGTTCCTTTTCATGTTTTAGATTAGATAGGGTGTGATTTGTTCCTTTATCTTTTGATTTTTGTCTTTAACTTGTGCGCATGAACTCTTTCGGAGGGTCAGTGGTTCAGAGAACAATGGCATTTTAAGAACCAAAATAAATAGGGAGGACAATTTTCCCCAAACATCGCATCCTCAGCTTCTTAAGCCGGGGTGTGTTACATAGATGCCCATATAAATATGCACGCATGAACAGAAACGTCGTAAAACAGTTGACCAGTGAAAAGTTCAATGGTATTACCATATTCTCATTGAAGCTCAATATTGAAGCTACATTACCGCAGCGATAGCAATAATTTGGTGCTGACCATACCTGATAAGCCAAGAAGCAGACGGTAAAATAAATAGAAGTATCACCAAATTATGAAAAGTGATTGTGCATAAACTAGCTAGGATACATGTATACGATCAAGTATGTCTATCAGTGTTAGCATGCAACAAAGATTCAAGCTATTACATTCTCAATCTATAACATCCAAGGACACTGACCAAGGAACAAAATTTCAAAACATGAAAACATTAATGTTTCTAATAGGAAAGGATGAAACACAAGTGGTATAACAAAACTCTATCGTTTATACAAACATGTTGCAAAACACATCAAACACAACAAATCTTATCGAGCCCATAAGTTGCTTGACAAAGATTTAAAATCCCGTCAATGTCCTCTAAGTTTCGACGGGGACAAAAGATAACAGATGAAAGACCTTATTCTACTGTCCTATTAAGGTTTTTTTTTTTTTATCCGATTTTGTTTTTGTATAGTAATACTGTAATACTTTTCTTTTCCTATCTTACAAAATTTCCGAACATGTTTCTCTTCTGCACTTACAGAGTCCTATCCACTTGTATCTTATAAGATTAAGGGTGAGTTTGGCCTAACTTTTTCAGTGCTTTTTGGCATCTTTTTGTTGTTTTCGTTTCTCAGCTTTGCTAGAGGTACAAATATATAGGCACATACATTGCGTACATACGTGTTTTGACCTATTTCGAGTCTCCAAAATTTGATCTGAGCCGCTCATTTTGTTAAAAATGGGTTGTTTAGGACCCCTGTAAAAAATAAACTCTATCCAAAATCAATAAAGGCATATACGAAACATCAAACATTTCTTCATAAACTAAGCCTGGAGTATGAAGAAGGGTTAGATGTTTTGTAAAAAAAATTACCAGTATTGAATTGAGTTTATTTTTTACAAGAACCCTAAACAAACCATTTAAATAAAATAAGCGGCTCGGATCATTTTTTTGGGACCCAATATGGGTTTAAAACGCGTATGTACGCAATGTATGTACCTATGTGTATGTACTCATAGACTTTTCGTTTCTCTTATTCTTTACAAGATTTGGGTCAAATTTTTACATCATATTTTGTCTCAACGAGAGGAATAAAACATAGACCAAAGATATAAGTACATAAAAGACGGTGAAAAAGACTCAAAAAGTTAATTTGGCGACACAATAATTTCCTGTCTCACCTTTGTTGTTTTAACTTGTTTATATGGAAGAGTGGAAGAATCCGAGTTTGGATAAACTTATAAGACTCTAAACATCCCATGTACTTTACAATTCCTTACCACCACTCAGAAAGTTTGATCCTCGGTACGCTTTCAAATGTAATAGTGATATTTTGTAAGACACGGTAAAAGACAACACATGGACATGACTAGATATATAAAAGTCGTAACATCCTTGTCCTATGTCCTAGAGTAGATTGTAGAAGGTGTTTACAATGTTTTTTCAGTTGCACTAAATCACCCGTGTCTCAAAAGAACCACTGTAAGGGAGTCTTTTATCCAGTTTATAGCGTAATTGCATTGACAGACGCTTTTAGGATACACATATGACCGGGCATGTCGAACTCTCATCCCATATCCTTATCTAATAGTCACATGTTCAAGACAAAAAAAACTTCACGTGTTGTCCATCTAATAGAGTACTCTTAGTTAGAGACTTCACAACTCACAGTTACAAGGCCTTTGTCTTGAAACATGTACTTTAGACCTTCCTGCACGAGTTGGTGGGCCCGGCAAACCAAATCAAGTTTGTTGATGTGATTGAACTACACAAAGAGAACAATGATTTTAGCAACATGAGTGAACAAAATGGCGGGAGCAATAGTATATATAAATTACCTCTGACGTAACCCTGGATCCAAAAAGCCAGCCTGCTCCCCGAGGACTGACTGCCCATGTTTCAATATCTTCAGGGTCACTCCACATGAGGTCGCAGAAAGGCCCTTCATGGGGAATTTCACAGTTTCGTTCAATAATTCTTATCTGCCAAGTGAAAAAATACACACCAATATTATTTTTTTGAGATTCACACTAATCATTCAGCCAAAAGAAATTACCATACAGATGCAAGCACGTAACGTTCCTAGAATCTTTTGCTGATGTCCAAGAGAAGTGATGGGTCAATTATGTTAGAGGAAGTGTTGATGGGCGACTTAAAAGCTAAAACAAGCAATTGCCTCCTGATACTTTGATGCAGGCCATAAAGGGAGCAAGAAAGAACAAGATTAAGCATTCACATGGACATTGTTTAGTTTCAAGCCAAACTCAAATTGGCAATTGGATTAATGCATACGGGTGTCTCTAGTCCGAACAAAGGCTTGTTGATGCTTATTATAGGTTTAAGTATGCTGCTGGTCATATGTATAGTTCAGGGGGCATTTTTTGTAATTTCAGAATTTCTAGACATGGGTCGTTTGTGGGTCAAGTTAATTTACAGGTACTTTCATTATGTCTTATTAGAAGTTAAAAGTATCGTAGTTTCCTTATTTAAAAATTAGGAAGACTCTAGTCTCTATACAAGGATGTTATGCAGTTTATGCCTCAATAACAAGGGAGTTGAATATTGTGATAAATTTAAGAGCTTTTGAAGACTCTTATGGATTGTGTGATACAATCAAACACTACGTGTGCTGCCTAAACCCTATAGGAGTGATTCCTAGAGCTTTGTTCTTTTTCTTAACTTTTCCTTAGTTTTGTGCATATTACAGCAGACAGTGATTTTGGCACTCCACTTTTAGCCAATGACACTCCACTTTCTATTTTGTAATCTCACATGATCAACACACAAAGTGGAGTGTCAGTGGTTAAAACTGGAATGCCAAAATCAATTTCCTATTACAGCATTGGTTCCGTGCACAGCAGTAGGACAGCCATATTTTGGTTGTGTTTCTCCTATTTTGTAAAGCCCTAGCCCTAGCCCTAATCCCTCAATTTATTACGAAAACCCTAAACCTCCCTTATCGTCCTACATCATACTTCCATTACTCTAATGGTTGCAAATTGACTAGTTGGATTTTATGGGAATGAACTAAAAGGATATGTGGCTCATAACCATCCAACAAGCAAAACAGAAACCATAATATTGATCTGCAAAATGTTCAAATAAAGCCCGGAGAATTGATGCCCTTGATAGACCACAAAAATCTGCAGGAAACACCAGATCCAACAGAAAAACAGACTAAAACTTACCTTCCGTTATTTTTTGTTTAGCTTTTCTTCTTAATTTTTGGAATTAAACGTTTGTCTCAACAAGAGGGATCGAAAAAGTATGAAAATGTAGACCGAAGTTGCAAAAAGTATATATAAGATGACACTGTAAATAAAAAGTACCAGCTTTTTGGTATTTTTTTTTTCTTTAGTGAACTTTTTTGGGCTTTTGGTCATAATTTTTTACTTTTTAGAATCCTCTCGTCAAGATGGATGACTAATCTAAAAAATAAAATTTGAATTCAACAAAAATTTACAATAGACAAACAAAAATACCAAAACAAAAAATACCAAACATATTTAGCGTGAACTCACCCTAATTGTGCCTCAAGTATGAGCAGTAAAACAAAATCACCGATATGTTTGCAAAACATTAATAACATAGAGATAAAGCCAGTTGATGTCTAGCAAGAGAACGGAACCTGGTCAATACTTCGAATGTCGGGAGAAAGGCCACCATGCACACAGAGTACCTGGAACCCCAAAGAGGCAATCAGATCATAATAACAAAAGAAACTGCAGAAGTATGCACGTGTGTGTGTGTGTGTGTGAGAGAGAGAGAGAGAGAGAGAGCGAGCACACAGTTCCATCTATGATTGCTGACAGAGTTAGATAGTCAAAAACGTCTGTGCAATACCGCCAAGCATTAGCATTTCCATACTTTCTTTGGCACTCATCATAAAAACCATACACCTAGAAAGAGATACATATCACAATTTCAGTAAGACTTACAGTTCTCCCACATAACAACTCTAGAATAGAAATGGAAAAGAGACAGCCAAGTGATTGATCCCTGGACTCAGAGCCCTACCCGCTTGGTTGAAGATTTCTCATCGTTCCAGAAGACATCACCCTCAAAAACCACACAATATGAAAAAGAACATACTAACATATCCAATCTGGCACATCCCATACGTATCCAGTCAAGTCTGAATTCTCATAATGCGTTATGACAACAATAACCTAAAGGTCCTAAACGTAGTTCATACTTCATTACGAAATTAAGTTACAACTTACACACACATGGAAAGTAAGTAAAGTAGGTGAAAATATAGAAATGATTTAACTTGGGAAGCAATTTCTAAGATGCATAGCTAAAGCTAAATAAAGTAAGAAAAAGGCATGATAACACAAAATTTCGCAATCATAGTCATCTCAAATGTAGAAATACAAGGGAATTAAACTACACAACGAAACTTCAAAATCAGTTGAAAGCAGATAAGATAAATCCAAAGTGCCAAAGCACAATCATTATCTTTGATCACCTACCAGCTCCTTTAAGTCCTTGACGGATGATGGCCTAAATAAAGCAATGGTCCCCAAGTAAGCAACATCCGAATGCCCTAGCAACAAGCTAACATATAACCAAGAGAGTAAACTCTTGACAGCATACATCCTTCAATGCTTTTGACGAATGACGATTACAATTGTTATGGTTTCAAGATTGGATCTAAGGGAAGCATGCATAGTCCATTGGATCTAAGGGAACTATGAACACGACACATAGTAGAGATAAACTTATGTTTACGACTGAATGGAATGTTGCTGGTTAGTTTTTCAATCAGGGGATTTTGGTAACTTTTGAGGTTTGGATTGATTTTAGCAGTCAAAGTTCAGTAGTTTCCTTATTTAAATTAGGAAGTCTCTAGTCTATATACAAGGATGCTATGCCTCTACAGGGGAGATTAATGTTACAGAAAATTCAGAGCTTTACAGCCTCTTAAATGGATTGTGATGAAATCAAACCCTAGGTGTGATGCATGAGGCTTCTAGAAGTGATTCCTAGACCCATCTTATTCCATTCTTCTCTCGTATTCTTGACTTTTTGTTTTCAAATTAGCACCCAGTTACGGTTCACAGAGTACCATTCACAGCCCTGAACAACATAAAACAGTAGAACACTCCCTAATCACAGCTCCAAAACCCTACTTCTTTGTTTCCAATTGTCCTACAGATACACCTATATACATGTACGCATACACATACGCATATGCTCCCTTTAGCTATGCATTGTTAATACTCAATCAATATTGGAGCTTGAACATAACATTTGCTTCGTTGTAACTCGTAAATTGGATGTTTTATACACCTGTAACTATAACATATATTTCACAGGGTTTACTTTGTTTATTAAACAAATAAACAGTAATCTTTATATGAGCATACTCAGCTAAGAAGCACGGATACAGATACGGATACGGACACTGACATAGAAACGGGACACGGCGATTCTAAACATGTAACATATTAGGATAGATATTTAGTTGTCACCCATATAAACATTCCATACCGAAAAAACCCACAACTAATATTATCTTTACAATCTTATTGTGGTCTTCCCAATCAAAAATATATATCTTATTGTGGTCTTTCTAGATATTACAAGCCAACATGAGGGTTTTATTGGGACAATTCATTTACTAGTAATTTTTCCCTCATCATACCCCCAAATGAGCTTTCATATTACGAATTGATCCTGTCATGTTTCCATCCGTTTCCAAGTTGAGACACAGTTGTCTCCAATGTGTCATGGTGCCCCTACTTAAAGACGGTCATATTTATCTGACACGCCCCAATCATGTCCTAGGTGTCTTGCGTGTCCCCAGAGTGTCCAACACAGATACGACAACCAATTAGGAATGTCGGTACTTCATAGATACTTTTTTTTTTTTGATAAGAGATAATTAATAAGAAGGCATTAAGGGAATGCCGCCCCACCCCCATGTAAAAAAAGGCCACAAGACCAAAAAAAAAAGGCCCTATACACTCATATTGGAATGGAAGAGCTCAAACCAACCTAGAAATTAGTCAAGAAAAGGATAACAATCTCCTTTGACCCAACTATACAAAGTATGCAACAAAAAACTTTTTAACTTTAAACAAAGGCTTTTCAACCCCTTCAAAGCATCTCGAATTTCTTTCATGCCAAATAATCCACATCACGCAAAGTGGAATCATGGCCTAAACTCGCAATCAAGAGTTCCATAACATTCCTCGACGTTACCCACTGTAATCCAATCCAAGAGAACACCAAAGTCCAAAGCTCCCAAGCCACCAAACAATGAATAAGGAGGTGATCGACCGTCTCTACATCCCTTTTGCAAATACAACGCTAATTTACAATGATTCTCTGCCTTTGAATCAAATTGTCAATAGTAAGAATTTTCCCTTGAGCCGCACAAGCAGCAAAAAAAACTCACCTTTAACGGTGCCGAAGTTTTCCAAATTGCCTGCCTAGGAAAGGAAGGAAAACCCCTCCCAATAGCGATTGATAGTAGGATTTGACATGAAAAATTCCAAAGGAAGAAAGATTCCAATGCATCACATCTTCTCCTTCTCCTAACACTCGACTATCTTACGCTCTAGATAACAAGGTCACCAAAGCTTCCTCTTCCCCTTCCCGTACATCCCGCCGACGCGGATGTCCCATACAATAACCCCATTAAGAAAATGGAGATAATCAATGGACAATTGCATCCCTATTGCAGGCCAACTGATATAAATTCGGGAAGGCATCTCGCAAACACACATCACCACACCACACATGCTCCCAAAACTTCACTCTTCTCCCATCACCTACCATGAACCGAGTATTATTTACAAAAGTATCCCACCATTTCATACTTCGCTTTGAATTTTCTCTAACCTTTTCGCAACAACAGCCGGGATGACAAAGACATAAAGTAAGTTGGCAAGCTAGAAAGCGTACTATTGATTAAAGTCACTTTGCCACCGTTCGACATATATTGACGCTTCCAACCCGCCAATCTTTTTTGAAATCTTTCCACAACTGAGTCCCAAGCTGCCTTTGCTTTAAAAGATGATCCCAATGGCAAGCCCAAGTGCCTCGCTGGAAGCAAGGCCACCTTACAACCCAAAACCTGAGCAAGAGCTCCAATATCTTCAGCCGCCCCAACCGGGATCATCTCTGACTTGCCTAGATTCACCTTAAGACCCAGCCTCAAACTAGATACAGCCTCAAACTAGATACTTAAACTACATAATATTCTTGTAAATTATAGCCAATACCATGTCTATAAAAATGATTTCAAATCCAGAGGTTAATCATACAGTCAACTTTACGTAAGGCAAAGTTTGTATAATGGGAGGGATAGTGGAAAAGTGATAGATAAGTCACCCTTAATGCCACTCTATAGAACTGTACATGAAATTTTCACCTCATACAGCTCCTCATTCAATTCTTTCGTAGTCATTGGATCCTTTTCCTCGTTCGAAAAGTTAGGTCACCAACTTCCTTGACCTTTCAACTTAATTTGTTCATCAACAAATGTAAGAATTAAGATGAAAGTTTGCAGCACAACGCTAATCTATAAGTACCTAATATATAATCTCACACTACACCCTACGTGCAAAACTATAAGATGGATCACATAATAACAGTCCGATGATTCCATAATGAATTTATGACTAATGAAATAATTCATTGTTGCCCAAAGCAATATGAAAAAACAGTGAGAAAAAGAACATATGGCTCATGTTCAAAAAAAAAAAATTCAAATTCACTACAAAAACCAGAAATTGTGACTCAAAAGATTAAACACATCTTTTAGCTTGTTTTCATGAAGTTGTAAGAAAATGAAAATATAAATAATAATAATCACCACAAACTCTAGTTGATACCATATTACTCAACAACCACCACACCCAAAAACTGCATCACGACTGTTGTTACAATTACGATAACCACAACCGCTTCCTAAACAATTTGCTCTCCAGCCACACACACATTGCTATGCAGATGTCAATGTACAGTTGTACGTGGCACCAAATTGGATCGAGTCTGAGAGCTATAGAGCTGTCGTGAACTTCCACATAGCGATATCAAGCATAATAGATGCCGACATTGCTAAACAGTTTCACCAAATGCACAAAGCTCTCTCACATCTAAAGCCTTACCCCACGTTGATGAGCCAAATAAATTAACAATTTCCCCAAGATTTGCTATTCCAACAAAATTCCGCCGCATGCCCAGTCACAAATTTCCAGAAATCAGCAAACTATCACTATTTATTTTGTTTGATAATTAAATAAATATATTAGAAATAAGGCATTAAGGGAATGTCGCCCGTATACAAAAAGGCCAAAAATATCACTAAATTTTATTCCATTATTCTCTCACCCTTAGCGGTGTCAACTTATTAACACCATCAAAGTCAAAGTTTATCAAATATAATAGAACTTACCAAAACCATCTAATATAGAATTGGGAAATGGTGTCGCTTGCAGTTGGGGCATCACATGATTCACTTCCACCAATTATTTACGATAATTGTATGCGAATTTGCGGCTTGGGTGGGGGGGGGGGGGGGGGGGGGGTGGGGGGCCGGGGGCAGGCGGGCTTGTTGGAAGAGTTAGCTTCCCATACTTAAATCTAATTTGTGGAATAAAATGGTGTTGTATATGCATGGATGATAAAAGAAAGACTGTTCACTCTCTTTAAACAAATTATCCAACTAGAGTGTTCTATACATATAATGTCTCTAAAATACAAATACATAGTAAAAAGTATATAATGGGAAGTTTCGGACATATCCAACACCCTTGTCTAGGTGACAAGTGTCCAAAAAGGGTACTAGATTTATTTAGGTGAAAGCACATGGAGACCCCCTCAACTATCACTTTTTTCCCACGGAGACCCCTAACATTTAAAATCGCTCATCCAATACGCCCTCAATTATAACCGTTAACCAATCAGCACCCTTCTGTCAAAAAAAACCATTAAGATGAACAGCGTGGACAATTTTTATAGATGAGGGGTCAATGTGAGCGATTTTTGGGGGGTAGAATCATCATTTTCACTCATTCCATAAATAGAGTTAGCCAATTTTTCATTTCATATAGTTGAGGGGGTCTGTATGGGTGGTTCTACACGTTAGAGGGTCTCGGTGGGAAAAAGGTATAGTTGAGGAAGTCTCCATGTACTTCAAGAAACGAGGAGGGGGGAGGAATGCAACATCGTGCCACTCCAATCCATTAGGAAAAAAAAACTCATAATTAGACTTAACTAAAATGTTGTAGCATTGATTGGGCGAAGCCGGTCTGAACTTGTGAGACCCCAGAAACCAAAAGTCCCACATCGAGAAATTTGGGAAATGTTGAATGATATATAAGCTATGAAGCACCGACACTCCAAAAGGGGGTCGTGTCCACATATTGGACACACCATGTGGCATGTCGTGTCCAATAATTTTTATTATTTTTTGATAGGGGACAAGGTTGGGGACACGCCGGGGACGCAGCTGGGGGTCAAAATGTAATATATTTTTAATTTTGGAGGGGTTAATATGAAATTATTCAAAACATTTAGGGTCGTTGAAACATGTTAATCTCATACATTCATATAGGACATGTCTTCGTCAACGGACATGGAAGAAAAGAATATATATATATATATATATATATAGTCATTTTCAAATGAGGAAAATAAGGACCTCTCAATTTCTCCCATTTCCCATTCGAATTTCGATGATCGAAGCCGCTCAATGTGTTCAGAACGTGATTTTAAGAATACACACGAGGAATCAGCAAAAAAATGACCGGGAAGAGCTTCATCTGAGCAGTTCTTATTTGAACCGTTCGATAAAAACAAAAAACAAAAACTACTCGGATGAAGCCTTGCCGTTCATTTTTTTTTTTTTTTTTGCTGATTTCTCGCGGGTACCCTTAAAATCACATTTTGAACACATTGAGCGGCTTGGATCGTCGAAATTCTATCGGGAAAGGGAGGTCCTCATTTTATTAAGTTAAGGTGGTCCTTATGTGTATATATTTATTTATTTATTTATACATGTGGCGTGCCCCTCACCGTGTCCATATCTCCATTTTTTTAGAATTGACGTGTCTATCCGTATCCACATCCGTGTTTGTGATACATAGTATATAAGCGATTCCGACGAGCTACTATATAACCTCAGGTTAACCTTTTGACCACATGTTTAGGTTAAGCATAGTTGTCAAATCGTGAATCGAATCGAGGATTGAAATGGTCAATTTCTGAATCGTAAATCGCTCCAATTCGGTCATGACTTCTATAATGCATAGAAACCTATGCAAATTGATTGGGGTAACAACAATATATACTACAAATGAAAGATTTAGGCCTAAAGCAACAAAAACCTTCTTCTAAATGATGATTTGATTATAACGTGGAGTATTAGGTAAGCTGCTTCTATTGCAACTACCAAGAGATGATAATTCGTAAATCCTACTCATAGATCTTTTTGTACAAAAGAGTTATATAAGTACAAAACAAACCCTTATAAGGTCTATAAGGTTGTTATATTCCCTTTATCTTCCTCATTTTCGATTCACTCTCACAATAAATCTCCTTTTCTTATTTTCTATCCATATAACATAGACAAAAGATGACATATAACAATACTAAAGACCTTCAAAAAATAGTTTGGACCCTTTTCAAACAACAAAAGAAGCAAAACAAGAGTAAAAAATGAATTTCGGAAATTTTAAGTGGATCGAACGATTCACCGATCCGGATCACCAATTCACTTGCGATTAGCAGCTATTTTCAATCCAGGCAGCCTATTCGTATTAAATAGTTATACGTAAAATAAGGAGAAGATTATTTAAAGAAGGTATTTGTGGCCAACGAAGTCAGCACTGACCTCGGACTCAGTCAACCTATATAGCACCAACACTCCACCAGGGGTGACGTACCGATGTCAGACACATGTCGGACACCGACACGCACCGGACACGCGACAGACACGTGTCGGACACTTCTCCAGAAGTGTCTTGTTATTTTGGACAATATTTGGAGTCTAACACTTTCGGACACTTTGGGGACACTTTCCAGACGCTTTTGACAAACACTATTGGGACACTTTTTGTTGCAAGGTATAGATAATAGATGTAATGACTTGGAAAACAATGTACTGCAAAGGTGAAAACAAGGCTATATGGATATAATATTATTAACTTTTATCATATTTGAATTTTTTTATTCTTGATATATATATATATATATATATATATAGACGTGTCCCCAAACGTGTTGTGTCCCCCATTTTCTGAAAATTTACGTGTCGGGTGTCGGTGTCGTGTCGTGTCCGTGTCCCGTGTACGTCCGAGGGCATCCAAATGCTTGGATCGCCATTATTGCCAATAGACTATAGACTGGACCTTGGACTTGGATGTTGTCTGAAGAAAAACATACTCAGTTTGGCGATTCTCACTCCGTAGTTACTCCTCTAGGACAGCCGAGAGTGTGCCCGTTCTACACAAGATCAAATGATATCCCAAAGGGCAAGAGACCGAGAGGAATTGCGCATGGGCACCCGCAGAATGATTGATTAACGTCCCATCAGCCGAAAAGAGAATGCGGCACGCAGGTAGCCGCATGGGTATCTCAGAACTGCAGGCGAATATATCGTAGAAAAGATTGTAATGATGGCACATTGGCACTTAACCATGGTTGGATGGTAACCATGGGTAGGAGACCAAATTCGCCTATAAATAACACAAGAGCACACAACAATCCATCAATAATAAAATACTGAGAGTATCGTAAGGAAATTTCTACCGTTTCATTACTACAATACTAGTGAGCTTGGACAGGCATTCCTTATCACAATTTTCCCATGAGTGGAAAATACTTGACCATCGGACGACATTTTCGGTCATCAACACCAGCCGGATTGTCACTATCAGTCTTCTTTTGCAAAGTCAACAGGTTGACTAGGAAAGAAGGAACTCAGAGAGTAAATCCCATCAACGAGGGAGTTCTAAACCCAGCCTCCACAACAAACTAAACCAAACCGAGCCTTGTGTCCCAATCAATTGGGGTCAGCTACATGAATCATACTTTTTCATTGAGCTTGTCCAGGGGGCTACCGGTTCACTTAGATTTAGTAAGCCAAAATCCTTCCATAAAGATCTAACAAGGCTTTTAGCCTTTTATGTGCTGGCTGTGAACTACCTAACACACAACCCTCCTCCACAACTAACAAACAGATTCCATAATTGCCTCATCTACTGATTGCCTGATTGGCAAGCTATAATAGGGTTTGGAAGCCCAAGGCAAACTCTTAATAGTGCCACAATTATCAAGAAATTTTTTGGTCCAAAAGAAAGTGTCAATGTGCTGTTTAATATATCTACCTACATTTACTCCAAACTATCGTGCTTCCTCTTTGCTGGTGATTTCTTTATTTTTTTAGGCTGAAGGTGATTTAGTGATTTATAATTTGGTTAGACCTGGGGGTTCCATCGCAATCCATGAAGCTTTTTTCAAGGCAATCCATTCAGGGGTTGTTATACATGGGTATTGTTAGGTCAAGACTTCAAAGTCAAAAGTGTGAAGATTTCCTAATTTGAAGTTCCCAATCATAGTTGATGTTGTGGGCGGAGCAATAAACTAAAAAAAAGGAGTCAAGGATTAAAAACAAGGAAAGAAAATGAACTGGTGACCTTGCTAGAAATTTGGTAAAGAATAAAACGCTGCATAACTCATCAACAAGGCAAGCTGCCAAAATCCCCAGAAAGAAGAAGGCAACAATAACCTCATATGCTGAGCAAAGAACAGGAAAAAAAATTATGACCTGAGTTAGTTGCCTGCTTTCATGATTTCCACGCAGAAGAGTAATGTTGGCAGGGTATCTGATAGCAGAAAAAAAAAAAAAAAATTAGTAGGACTGTGCTAAAGCAGAAAATCTCTTAAACAGCAAAAATGAACTCATCCTATCGAAGATCCAAACGAAAGAAGGAAAGGCGATACCTCAAACACAAAGATACAATCAAATATAAAGGAAATCTGACTCGTTTAAGATCACTACGCATCCTCAAAACTTAGGTCAACAGGAAACATGGACCTCCAAATTAATTTTTTTGCTTCAGTCTACATCAGTACAACATAAGCAGTTCTAAGGGCCTTCAAGACGACAGGGATATTCATATAAGCATGTATAACACCTGGGGAGAAATTTGACAATGCTGCAAGTGATACTTAAGTATGCATTAGGGGACATATACAACATCCACCTGCATGTTCATATACCTTGCTTTAAGAAGCAAAAGAATTGTGAAAACTTCAAGACTGTTGTAGCCACGATCAACAAAATCTCCCTGCCATGAAATATACATTCAAAAATCAAAAAATTAAAAATGAAAAAAAAATTCTATCAATGATCGCTACCCATTGAGTAACCAAAACATTAAAAAACAGCAAATTATGAAGAAATGCAGTCATCAGCAACAGATAATTGAGGTTACCATAAAAATGTAATTTGTCTCAGGTACATGGCCTCCTGTCTGGAAGAGTTTCATTAAATCATGGAATTGGCCATGGATGTCACCACAAACGGTAACTGGACTATTGACCGGCTGCACATTGGACTCCTCTATCAGTATATCCTTCACCTAACAGAGTATAACACCAAATTCATGAGGTTATTACAAAGGCAACAATTCCAAATAGCATTTCCAGAAATGCAAAAATAAAAAGCCAGCATCTACTCTCAGGGGAAAAAAAAAAAAACAAACAAACAAATAACACTGCCAGAAAGTGGAACCATCACTTGAGTCTTAAGAAAAAATTATATGAAACAAAGGGAGTATAAATGCCCAAATAATCCAAATATACTGGATTTTGATCCTGTTAACAGAATTCGGTGTGCAAGTGTGCCATCTATGATTAAAAGTTCTTGCTTGATCATTGCTCACGAAAACTTAATACCAGTACAGGATTCGCAAGAGACCCAATTGCCCATTTTCTTCAAAATGGAGCACCATGTACAGAATGACTGAGGAGATGAATAATCATATATTTTCAGATCGTCCAGTACCTATTGGCCTATGGCAGCGATTGTATTGGTTCGTGCAGGTTTGAGTGGGACCAGTGGGTGATTCTTACCTCTTGCGTATAGATGTTTGTGATTGTTTATCGGGCTTTGAGCCTTAACAGGATGGCAATGGTAATTAATAGGTATATAACCTGCATGATGTGGGTCATAGCTGGAAAAAAAAAGCTATAATCCTTGAAGATAAGGAGCAAGAGCTTATTGGGTGGAATTCACTACTAAACTTGTTTTGGGTTTTGATGTTCCATCAGACTTTAAGGAAGAGATTTGGAGAGCAGTTTGCGTGTTGTAACTTTGATATCGAAGTTTCTATCTTTTTTGAGTAAATTGTGCTATGGTATCCCTTTTCTTCTTGGGGACATCATGTCTGCACAACTACCCTGCATAAGAATGGGACCCATGCACCTTAACCAACACCACTTACCAGCTGGACAACTTCCAGAACAAGATCACAGAGACTAGCAAAGATTCAGGTAAAGACTTCAAAATTGCATCTGCACTAGCAACATGAAATTTGCGCGGAGCACAAGAGAATCAATTTACCAATCTGATATCAGTTTTCAGCATGGTAGCTACTCTGGGAACCCTATGGTAAGTATCCAGAATTCATACGGAGAAATAAGATGCATCAAGCATTGTACACAATGAAAGGACCCTTAGCCTAAGAGTCTTCTTTACATGCTTCGACTTTTAAACCTGAAAGTTTGTGGAGAAGGAACAAGTAGGATAGGTAGGATGTACAAAAGAAAACAAATCACAAGTGGCACAAAGATCGTTTCATTTGTACAGTGCAGGTTCACACTTCACAGTACTTCTAGTTGGGTTAAGCTAATATGACGAACTGGACTAGAGTTTCCAATTTCTCAGGACTCATGTTTGGGTCGTTAGCTTCAAGAGCAGAGTAAGCAATCTACACCAAAATTCAGGAAATGGTACAGCAAGAAAAAAGAGAGGTATCGATTCAACTACAAAAGCAAGTGGATTTGGTTTTGCACCAACTTGTGAATGCGATACAACCTCCACCAGGAACGCAAGCTAATACCACAACAAACATTCAAACACCCCATAGCAGCAAGAATGGAGGTGGAACCAACACCACACCCACTACCAATGTCCGTAGCCACATGACCACCACCATAGGAAACCGAACATTACTGTTGCAAGCCCACCACACAGCCATTACCAACCGAATACATAACTTAGTTTTAGTCAACACTATAAATCAAATCGCAGTACACAAAATTAGGGTTTCATTTCGAATTCAGCTAAATCAGAGGTACAACATAGCCGTAAACAATCAACGCACAGATGAAAGTGAGGTTGAAGCCTATAAAAAAGTAATAAATCGTATGAGAGAGAGAGAGAGAGAGAAAGAGAGAGAGGAAGGATACATACATATTCGCACAGGAGTTGAAGCTCGTCTTCAGACAAGTGCTGGCCCTCTTTGACCTTCGAAATCCACAGATCCAAATCCATCGTCCCTCACCCCAACCCTACTTGATAGATGTAGTATACGTATGTAGAGGGGGGGTGTGTGTGTGCGTGCAAGAATATAATCACACAAACGCACAGAGATATGTATATGTATGTAGAGAGTAACAACAACAACAACAACGAGGTGATTGGATTGGATTGGATTGGATTGGATGTTGTGTTGAATTCTCTCTCGCTAGCTCGACCCAAGGAAGGACGGAGAAACAGAGAGACGGCTCCGAGATTAGGGGATTCAACTTCTAACTTTATACTACTCCATATATTTACTGGATCGGATGGCTTTTGTTTTATTTTCTTCATGGAGATTTGATATTTTTCCTTCTCCTTTCCATTCTTTTTTCTTTTTTGCGCTTTTGGAATCTCTCTCATCTCTAATAAAATTAAAAGATCATCCACCGTATCAATCTATACATCAATTATATCAATAAATCTATATATACTATAAAAAAAAATGTGTTTGTACCTCCCAAGCCTCCAAATCCCCAATCCTAAATATGTAGAATTTCGTGTTTGTTTTATAAAATTGAAATTGAGAAAGAGAGACCTGAGGGGGATTTTTAGGGAGAGAGAAACGTGGGAGAGATAGAGAAGTTTTTTGTTTATCTATTACTTGCACAGCAAATTATAATTATTGTGAGAAAAAGAATTTAATGTATTTTATATGCTTTTTAGAAATGCTAGGTGCAAAAAAAAAAAAAATTACATTTACAGATGATGTCACCCCGCGTGGGATCTTTAATGAGCCATTTTTGTCTCCCACCAGAAGTGGCGAGCTTCAAAGAGAAAGAGGAAGTATCTAGATAAGATAATGAAAAAACTTAGGCCCCGTTCCACAATTCAAATAAGAACTTATTTTTGTTAAATAAGAAGGCTTGTTCCCCAAAAATTAGAAGCAGGTGCTTATTTTTTAGAATTTATATAGGTACCAATGGGCGCCGGAGAGGGAAATTGTACCGGCAGCCGCGCCGGACCGTCTCCGGCGACCGGACGGCCGATCCGAGCTATCCAAAAATTCTATAAAAAAAATCTGAGGGGGCCAACGTGGGAATCAACGGCATCCGAGGTGTGTAGGGTGCTTGATCCGAGCACCCATTTTCTGTGTATATAAGATGATCATCATATAAACACGGAAAAGGCACGGAAAAGGGGTGCTCGGATCAAGCACCCTACACATCTCGGATGCCGTTGATTCCCGCAAGCCCCCTCGGTTTTTTTTTTTTTAGAATTTTTGGACAGCTCGAATCGGCCGTCCGGTCGCCAGAGACGGCCCGTTGCGGCCGCCGGTACGATTTCCCTCCGCCGGCGCCCATTATCATAGCAACAGTCTTATTTTTTGTATAAGGCAACTTAAAGCTCAAAAATCATGTGTTTACGCAAATAATTTTCCGATCGCTATGGATCTTGTTTGATAGATCTCATTGAGATCTTTAATACGGTGCAAAAATAATTGAATTTTTTTTTTCATTTACATTATTTTTGAGTTTGAAAATGTAAAAGGAACTTTTTATTTGGGTTTTCTGGAATGGCCCTTCTTATTTTTGAATGAGAAGTGGCAAAATAAGTACTTATTTTTTAAGAAGGTTTCCAGAACGGGGCCTTAATCTTTTCTTTTCTTTTCTTCTTTCACAAGTAAATGAAACCACGAGCCTTTCTTTCTTTTCTCACCTAAGTAGCCAAAGTGGTTGTAAGCAAGGTTGTGAATTCGTTCCGTACCAGTTTGGTGAGAAAAACGTCTTGTAGCCCTACAATACCGTCACAGCCTCAATACCCGGGCCTTACCGGTCGGTACCAGAGCCATTCCAGACAATACCGGGCAAGATATGGTTACCGGCGATTTTCGGTCGGTATTTTGCAACACTGGCTATTTGGGTCTGTTAGCCACAAATCGCGTTACTTTTGTCTGACCTCAATACATATACATAGATATATTGAGAGAGAGATGTAAGCATACCTGGTGGCCGACTAGCTGACGACGGCTAATGCAACGATCATCTTCTCCGGTCTATTGTAAACCCCTTTGATCGATCACACGGCGGCAACGCATTGGGCTTGGAAGCTTCCCAAAGTACCATGTGGTGGACAATTGAAGTGAATCGCAGAGAGGAAAATGAAGGATTGGATGTTAGATATAGAGGGATAGAGAGAGGCGCATGGGGGGGGGGGGGGAGAAAGTGGGTTCTAGAGAGAGTGAACGAAGTGGGATTTTTCAAGGAAATTGATTTTAGCACTCTACATTTTTGTATTTTTCCTATTTAAAATTACCAAATTACCTTTTAAAAGTGGATGAACACTATCAAGGGTAATTTGGTAGTTTCACATAAAACAAAGACAAAAAAGTAAGTGTCAATGGCTAAATGTGTAGTATTAACTTAATGTTTCTACTAGTTGTATGTTTTTGGAGTTATGATTATATAGTATAATCGCAATTGCGGTAAATCTAAAACGATACTGGTATTTGACCGGTATTGGTACATACCATTCCAGAAAAAAAAAATTGGTACCCTGACCAGTACGGTATTCAGAACCTTGGTTGTAAGAGCCAGAGGTTGTCTAAGGCCCATTCCGCTAAGGTTTTTATTTTTCAAATACTTATTTTTCATTTTACAAGACATGTTATTTTCTCAAAATATACCACATTTAATTTAAAACGCAAGTATTTATTGAAAAATAACTACTCCTAACCACTTATTCTTATTTTAGTTAGCGGAATGGGGCCTAATAGCATCCGTAGTGGACTAATTAAAATAAGATAACCAAAATTTGTCACATCACCTTTAATTATCCATTTAAGGGATTGCTAAGATTAGTAATGTAAAGGTCCATAACAGTATAATCAAAATTGGATAACTAAAACTTGTCACATGATCATATTTTCAAATTAGAAAAAGCCAAAAACTATTAATATAGAAAATATTTTTTAATAGTTTTCAATTAATAAAAATTATTTATTAGAAACTATTATTCTAACCTCTGCCCAAATGGTGTAGGATAATAGGTAAAATGTGTATTAATATCCAAAAAAATATGTATGAATATTTGGAAAAAGTGTATTAATATCCGTGATATGTACATTAATATCCGAACTTCTTTCGAATTATTAGCATATTATCATTTGCATAGTGGGTGGAGGTTAACAAGACCGTATTAGAAATACATAATAAATTTTCCAAAATAATTGTTTGAAAAATAAGTTTTCATTTAAAAAAAAAATTCGAAAAAAATTTCAAGCTATTTACCCAAAAAAAATCAAAAAAGAAAATAGTTTTTTGAAAAAAATAGAACTTTTTTTGAAAAAACTATTTGGTGTAAAAACTATTTTTTATATTAATTTTTTGACAATATGTCACGCCCTCGATTTTCAACATAATTAAATAATCTTTTTCGGAAATCAGACATCGCATTAGATAAATAATATCCAAAAGAGAATTCCCAACTGTTCATTTACAAACCAAGTCCCTAAGTTAAGAGAATTACAGCCTTGGCACTGCGCCCTAAATTAACTTAAGTACAAATACGATCATGTTTAGAAAGCTACAAACGGTTTAGTCAAAAGAGATTTCAGAGTAATTAGTTACAAACTCATTTTATCAAAAGAAAATCATTACAAGATGATAATTAGGGTTATTTACCGAGACACCCCTCCAACGTTATCCGTTTTTCACGGTCACCCCCTCCCCCGAAATTCGCTACAGCTAGACCCCCTCCGTTATCTCTACTTTACCCGTACACCCCTTCCGTTAGAGTTCCGTCCAGTTCTGTTAATTTTTTTACTAAAATTATTTCAAAAGTAATAAAATGTTCCAATATTACCCTCAACCATGTTTCCTCTCTTCCCTCAATCCTTCCTTCCAACCACCACCGATCACAGACCTACGACCGACCACCGCCACCCTCCTCCCTCCGCAACCACCCCTCCCTACCCCTTAATTCCTCCTTCCTCGGCGTCCTCGTCAACCACCACACACGCTGCCTCCTTGCTGTCCTCCGCTCCCCCTTCCTTGCCGCCTTCGACCTCCGCATCCCCCTCCCTTCCCGCCTTCGACCTCCGCCTTCGACCTCCGCGAGGTACGATTTTGCAAAGCCCATGGCTGTGTTTGCTCGAAAACGAGGATTCAGCACTGGGCTTTGTTCGCCTTCTCAAGTTGATCACAACGGTGGTCGAAAAGTCACCGGAGGAGCTCGGAAGGTGGCGGCAATCGCCAGTCAAAAGCGGTGGAGTGGCGGCGAGGTACAGTTTTGCAAAGCCCATGGCCATGGTTTGCTCGAAAACCGGAGGATTAAGCACTGGGGCTTTGTTCGCCCTCTTCAAGACGATCACAACGGTGGTCGGAACGTCGCCGGGGGTGGTTGGAGGAGACCGCACGCGCCGGTCAACGGTGGCATGTGCGGAGAGAGTGAGATCTACTCGCAGTGCGTACTGTTCACGCGCCGTACTCCGGTCATCTTCTCCGGTGAAGTGTGGAATGACTGCTATAGGTGTATATATATATGGGGGCAAAATGGTCTTTTCAGTCATTCCGTCCAACGGCGGTTAGGTCCCCTCAAAACAAAAACTTTAATGAGGGGGGTCTGGCAGTAGCGAAAATTCGTTGAGGGGGGGGTGGTCCTAAAAAAAAACGGATAAAATGTTGAGGGGTGTCCTCGGTAAATAACCCTGATAATTAACCAAATAAAGTTAACTTCCAAAAAGTCTTTCACATCCAAGCACATGATGCATACAAGCTACTATCCGGCATTGGAACCTAAAAAGAATGATAGGTTGAGTTATACTACTAGTTCAATAGGAAAGTCTTTATAGAATCTATATGCTGATGAGATGATAAACATAGATATAGTGAATTAAGCTAAGGCAAATTCAATAATAACACATTCCAACACCATGTACTAGTATGAAAAGCACTCTAAAACACACACACAATCCTTCCACCGAATATCTGCCCCTTGCGAATCTATATTTTCACCCACTGTGTTACAGTAAAACTCCACCCCTTGCGATTTTGTATTTCTAACCCTTTGCGTATAGTAAACTCCATACTTCAACTTCACTACGACGACCACAATACTATCACAATCAACATAGAAACCATTCATTCATTCCACACATTTTATCATTAACAAACACGTCACAAGTAACTCGTGGATCACAAACAATCAAGACAAAGAAATACAGCTTTCATATGAATATGCAATCCTCAAGCCATGAGGTGTTCCACCCAAACCATATATAGCAATCAAACATTAATATCACACAAATTCATCACACAACATGCAAAGAAAGAAAGAAAATCTCTATCAAAGTGGATTTTGAGCAAAACTCTAAGTCTACCAAGTGCTACAAGCTTAAATCTGCCAAGACTAAGCTCTTCTCAAGCTTTGCTATAAGATCTAGAGAAGATATAATCCAAAAATAAGATAAACAAGCATGAATCAAACAAGTGATTAGGAGGAGGGAGGGAGGGAGAGAGAGAGAGAGAGGAGAGAGAGAAATAAATGTGATTGAAAGTCAAGGAGTGAGAGTAAAAACATAAAACTTACCACTTGTCACTAAATGCGAGAATTCAAATGAGTTTGAGGTAAAGAAACACATGGATCTTAATGATTTGAGTGAGATTGGAGTGGGGGTAGGTGATAGGGATGGCAATTACCTCCAATTCATCCCCGCCTCTGACCTCCCAGCCCCGATCCTGAGCGGGTCATTCCCCAATCCGATAGGCAAATGGGGCGGGTATGGTATTGCTTCCCCCGCCTCGTTGAACTCGATCCGAACCCGATTATAGATATTTATATTTTTGTATGTATATGTCTAAATAAATTTCATTGTTTTGATATAATAAGGGTAATATACCAATTAATAAAACACTAATTTATGTCTTTATTTTTTTAATTTCTATTTTTTTTAACTTTCATCATTATCAATATCTTGTTTTTTTTTTCTTTTTCAAAACACTCTAACAAGAACAAAATTAGTCTAATTATTATGGTGAATAGGGACCCCCGATTTTCCCCCAAACCCTGACACCTCCCCAATTTTTTCCGCTGCGACTCCAATATAGAATGGGGCGGGTTTGGGGAATGCTAAATCCGACTCCGATCCACCCCAATGTCGTCCCTAGTAGGTGAGAAGGGGTGTTTTCTAGGGTTATTTTGTGGGTTTGGGTGTAAAAAATGGCAAAGGGGGGTATTTATAGTGGGTTGAAATGCATGCTGAAATTTTCAGAAAAATCACAACAGGTACCGGTACTGGGCGATTCCCAATACCGATACTAGAACCCCAAAATGCCAAAACAGCTCGACCTCTAGACAGTGGGTACCGGTACTAGGCAAAAATGCAGTACCAGTACTAGCTGAAGAAAAAGATGTAATTTTATCAATGGACATCAAATCGAACCCCGCTTACTACCAACACCTCCAATCATCATTACAACATCAAAATACGATCTTCCACATATTAAACAATTAAAGAAAAATACAAAAAAACATACGAGTCTTTACATTCTATCCTACTTAAAGAATTTCGTCCCAAAATTGACAATTCAATCAAACTAAGTTCATGCATCAAGTAAATATGCATATGCCACAACATGTACTATCAAACAATGAGCTAACAATTATACAGTCAAAATTTGATACTCACATTGATTTAATTCGAAAATAATTGTGGATACTTCTCTTTAACTTTATCTTCCCTTTCCCACGTCGACTCTTCCTTTTCAAGATTACTCCAAAAGAACTCGCACTAACGGTATGGTTTTACCCCTCAAAACTTGGTCACGCAAATCCAGAATACGTATCGGCTCTTCTCCGTAAGATGCATCGGCTTCTAACTTTAGTTCGGACCACTCTAAAAATGTGTGACGGATCCGGCTCATACTTCTGCAATATCGAAATGTGGAATACATTACTGAACGCCTGATAACTTCAGTGGTAAGGCAATCGATACGCGATTTCCCCAATCTTCTCGATAATATCAAACGGTCCGATAAAACGCGGTGAAAACTTGTCATTTTGCCCAAAACGAGATAATCTTCGACACGATGACACCTTAAGGAACACATGACTCCCCATTTCAAACGATAGTGGTCGGCAACAACGATCGACATAACTTTTTTGCCTACTTTGTGCAGTTAACAATCGTTGACGAAGTGACTTTAACTTGCTCGGTGATTCTCCTTTATGCCTCAAGTAGACGTTTGACGAATCGCTCTTATACTCTCGGAGGTTTATTTGATCAAATCCGGCCCAACCAACGTAGCCTCGCCCAACTCGATCCACAAACGGGTGATCGACAAACGGTCCTCCCATACAAAGCTTCATACGGTGCCATTTTGATACTAGATTGGTAGCTATTATTGTACGCAAATTCGACTAACGGTAGGTGATCTTCCCAGTTATCTTGAAAAATCCATAAAAGCAAACCCGAAGCATATCTTCTAAAATTTGGATCGTTCTCCTCAGATTGTCTGTTCGTTTAAGGATGATATCAGTGCTAAACAAGAGATTTGTGCCAAGAGTGGCCTGCATACTTTGCAAAAAATGCGCGGTAAACCTTGAATCTAGGTCAGAACATGATAGAAACGGTAATTTCATGAAGGCGGATAATCTCACGAATATACAAACCACTAAGCGAATCAATTGAATCTGTAACTTGAATAGGTGAGAAATATGTTGATTTGGTCAATCGATCGACTATTACCCAAATGACATCGTGTCCCCTTGGCGACCTCGGTAATCCAGTAACGAAATCCATGGTCAAGTTCTCCCACTTCCACTCAGCCACAGGTAATGATTATAACTCCCCTGCGGGTCGTTGATGTTCGGCTTTCCACTTGTTGGCACATAAGACACTTGGACATAGAAAATTATGACGTCCCTTTTCATTCCCGGCCACCAAAATTGTCTACCCAAGTCGTGATACATTTTTGTTCCCCCAAGATACACGGGTAAAGGTGAATGGTAAAATTCTCTCAAAATTTCCTCCCGATATAAAATGGGTACGAACAACTTCCCTTGGTAATGCAGTTTTTGATCGGTATAATCATCCACCCCTCTCGAGCATTTCTGCTAAAAAACTTGGTGCAAAACTCCCTCACTTCTTCATCTTGTTGTTGAGTCTCAATTACTCGAGTCGACAAGATTGATTGAACGGTCAAGTTATACAAAGTGACCCCATCTCGAACTTTCTTGAAATGCAAAGCGTAAGAGCCTAAGTCATTCAAACATTTTCCACTTGTGGATGGCTAAACTCGCAAGATGTGTCGATTTTCTACTTAACGCGTCCGCTACCACGTTCGTCTTCTCGAGTGATATTGCAACTCAAAATCGTAATCTTCTAAGTGTTCCATCTAATGGCGTTGTCGCAAATTAAGTTTTTTCTGAGAAAACAAGTATTTTAAAACTCTTATGATCGGAAAAGATTTCAAACCTTTTCCCTTAAAGGTAATGACGCAAACTCTTCAAAGCATATACAACGGCCGCAAGTTCTTAGTCATGGGTAGGGTAATTTCGCTCGTGAGTTTTCAATTGTCGCGATCCATACGCCACCACTTCGTCCCAATTGCATCAATACGCACTCTAACCCCTCTTTCGAAGCGTCACAATACGCGGAGTAACCGACTTTCTGTTTGGGCACAATCAAAACTGGTATGGTAGTCAACCTTTTCTTCAATTCTTCAAAGGATATCTCACACGCATCACTCCAAACAAAATGAGTGCCCTTACGAGTCAATCTAGTCATACGGAGCTACCAAACAAGAGAAATCAAGGACAAAACGACGATAGTACCCAGTCAATCCTAAGAAACTACGAATCTCAAATACACTATTCGGTCGTTGCCAATTCATTACGGACTCTATCTTTCTCGGATCAATGGACACCCCATCCTTCGACACAATGTGACCCAAAAATTTGATTTCGGACAACCAAAATTCGTACTTGCTAAGTTTGGCATACAAACAGTGTTTCTCTCAGAGTTTAAGAACGATAGAAAGGTAAGGATTGATGTTCCTCCTCCGAAGGGAAATAGATAAAGATATCGTCCATGAAATGACCACAAAATGATCAAAATAGACACGAAAGATACAGTTCATTAAATCCATGAAAGTTGCTGATGCGTTCGTCAATCCAAAGGGCATAACAACAAATTCGTAATGGCCATAACAAGTACGGAAAACGGTTTTAGAAATGTCTTCCCTCTGAACTCTCAATTGATGGTAACCGGACCTCAAGTCAATCTTAGAAAAACAAGTTGCTTCTCGAAGTTAGTCAAACAAATCATCAATTCTAGGCATTGAGTACTTATTCTTAATAGTGACATGGTTCAATTTACAATAATCGATACATAGACAAAGCGACTCATCTTCTTTTAAGCAAATCAGGCTGGTACTCCCCATGGTGACGTACTCAAACGCATGAACCCTAAACCCTCAAATTCTTGCAATTGAGTCTTCAATTCCCTCAACTCGGCAGGCGCCAAAACGATAAGGAAGTATGGAAATAGGAGAGGTATGAGGAAGCAAATCAATAGAAAATTTGATTTCTCTCTCGGGTGGTAAAATGTATAACTCCTTCAGAAACACATCCGGAAAGTCGTAAACAATAGGAGGTAACTCATCAAGTGCGGATACATCCTCATCGAAGGCCAAACTCGCTAACAAGGTATACACCGATCCTTGCTCCCGAGATCCACACAAATACGGCTCTAACGGTTCCCAACTCTTCCCAAAGAACTCAAAACAAGCACCCCTAGGCGGATAAATACAGACCCGACGCTTAAAACAATTTATGGTAACGTGAAACACAGACAAAACCAATCTATTTCCAAAATAAGGTCGAACCCCGACATATTCAACACTTGAAGTCAAAGGTAAAACGACGATCTCAAATGATAAACTCATAGTCCTGGCAAATACAATCTAATGGCGATCTAACTCCTATGGGTGGTCCTCGACGAACAATGGAGGATTAATACTTTCAATTTTCAATTCAAAGCACAAGCAAAAAGATGCAGCAATGAATGAATGCGATACTCCAAGAATCAAAGAGTACTCTAGCAAAAGAGTTAAAACAATCGAATGTACCTCTCATAACCGAAGACTCCGGGGTCTAAGAAGTGAAGAGAGGTGGTGGAGGTGGAATAACAGAAGTGATAGCAAAACCCCTTCCCTGAGTCATCTGACTCTGAACATGTCCACCTCGCTAACGAAAACCCTAAGTAGGCATCGAAGAACTTGTTCCTCTCTCAACCTGAGATCCCTCAACTGAAGTGGTCTGACGGAAGTGAGGTTGCTGCTGCCTTTGAGTACCCCGGAACCATTGCCGACTAGAATCCTGACTACCCCTCGAATGCTGCACCAAACTAGACTTGCTTCGTGCCCCTTCGTCCCGCTTGACCACACTTGTGACACACAATCGAAGGCCTATTCGAATTTTCCCGAGTCCCAAAAGAAGAAGATGATAGAAGCCTAAAATTCGACGAACCCTGCAAAGTTGAAAATTGATCTCGTTGTCTTTTCCTTCCTGACTCCCAAAACTCCCGAAGAAGAGCTCATATTCCTACCGGTTGCCTCGATTCCCAAGTCTTAGGATTTCTTAATGCCTCATTAGATATCTCGATGCTCGTTGCGCACACATTATTGACACATGGAAGTCCTATATCACATATGATATGGGACTTCCATGTGTCAATAATGTGTGCTCATTAAATACCCCTAGACCTACATTTTGTTAGGTACTCGAGCAAAAGAAATAAAATTAAGGCAAAGAAAAGAACACTAATAACTAATCCTGTTTTCGGAGGAGTCCGATTGCATTTAGCATATGCAGCAAGCCTTTAAACCTCTAGGTTTCCCTAATGGACAAGTTATACTCTCGTGAGGGTTTGCCGTGAATATACCCACAAAATTCTTAAGAAGATGATACTCGATTAGCATTTCAAAACATAGTCCTATGGGCTCTCAAAATAAAAGCGTGAGAATAACATTATTTAGAGGCAAAGATATTTCATCAATTAACAAAGTTAAACAAGTGAACATTCTAATCCAAATTTGTACAAAAACTGTTCCTTCCACATATATCTGGATAGAAAGAAATCACAAGGAATGCATATAAATTGAAAAAGTCACACAAAAATGTTCATTAACCTCGAAAACAATACACGCACCTTCAATGCTTCAATACTCATCAAAATGCTTATATCAAATTATAGCCCCTCCCTTTATTCATATTTTTTTTCCTTTTTTTTTTGCTATATATATATATATATATATATATTTTTTTTTTTTATTTTTTATGGTCGTGCAATGCCTTGGTCCCTTAAGCTTTTGTAATTGACCCTTGTAGGGAGTTTTAGGCCAGTGACACCCAAACCAGACAAGTTTTAGGCACTAGATAGATGTAGAAATAGCCCCAACGGACTTAATCAACTCGAGTCAAAAAGGTTACGAACCCAGCTAACCACACATGACCAATCCCGAAACTCTCCACCGTTTGAACGCAAACACTCCACTATTTTCTGAGGCAAGAGGCTCGGTTACTAAAGTGAAAAAGCCCGAAAAGCATGCATTTTTATTCTCTTTTTTTGTTTTTTTTTCTTTATGGGGAAAAAGGAATTAACCACTCTATTAAGACCATCGTGATTCATACTAAGGCACCAAAAAATATATGTATAGTACTCACGGGTCAATCCAACTCCTAAAGTGTGACAGTGCTCGTGCAAAGGATATATAAACAAGTGATTAAATTCCCTATCCAAACATAGTGTGATATGAACCAAATAAGTGTCCTCTTCAATACATATGTTCACAAGTTTAACTAAACCAAATGCGATACATATCAAGACTTCCAACTTGGGCAAACAATCCAAACTAGCCACCTACTATTGAAACCAATAGGCCACGTCAACAAATCATAATCAAGTATCCAAAACTTTATTTTCTTTGAAATTTTTACTTTTTTATCCAAATAAAATGGTAGTTATGGAGTTTAAGCACAAAACATACATAAATAATAGGTGAACCCTTCCCCAAACCTAAATATGATAATGCCCTCAATGTCATGAATGCAAACGCTTACAAAATAGATGATAACATAAAAGTGAGAAAGGATAGGATACACCTGATAAACGCAATAAGACTGAACTATGTGACACCTGCAAAAGAAATTATGGGAACACAAGAAGAAAAAAAATGCACTATCCAAAAGTAAATAGGTAAGTCAGAACGGTTTTTTTTTTTTTGTTATTTTTTTTTGTTAATTTGTTTTATAGCCTACAAATATTGAATGAGACACATAAAAAAAAAAAACAAATAAGAGAAGAGAAAATACTAATCTCATCAAGTAATGTACAGCAGCATACAAAGATCACCAGTTTTGGATGTTGACTCGTAAATCAAACTTCGACACAATCATATTCCCTTACTTTAGCTTCTCAAACTCTTCTCTCAACAGGTTACGACTCGTTTCCGAAAAGTACTACTCCTCGAATAGCACCTGAAATTCGACCCAAGTTAGGTTCTCTACATCCGGCGCATTCACTTCAGCAGCGGTCCTTGCCGCTCTCCTCGCATCTTTTCTTGATTCTAAAACCGACTCCCACCACTCATTCACTTCCCTAGTAAGTTGGACAGCCCTAATGTTGACTCGTAAGTCATCCTCTGTAATCTTAAGAGCCCTTGTAACGATCCGCTTCATCTTTGTACAATATTGTCCGCTTTGGACGCCCAAAGCCTATAAACTTCCCAGAAGGTCACCTATCCCTGGACTACCCCAGGATGAGCACGCTTAACTATGGGCATGCGGATGCCCGATCTTTCTCTTTCCTCGGCGAAGGGATTTCGTTTCCCCCCCCCCTGTTTTGAGAAGAGAGAAACGCTGCTGGTTCGCGGGAGCGCTTTTAAGCTGGACGGCAAACGCTCACGAAAATACAGAGTCGCCACTTGGGTTTGAAGGTCCGACACCCAAGGAACCGTATTTCGAAGCACTTGTCGCGCTTGTTTGATTTGAAAAAGTTAAGGAATCAGTCCGTCATAACCATATCTGGGTTCGGGAGCCAGGTTACGAGAGGGGAAGGGTTTTATGGCACCCCTCTCGTCCAATCCGGAGATCGATCTCTACTTAGGCATTTGCGAAAAAATGTTTGTTTTTACAATTCCATTTAATTAATCAATTTTTAGCCAATTAGGGCGAGGGAACAGTTAATCGGGGATTAAAGCTGTAACAATTTGCAAGATGTGATAGATAATAGCATGGGTGGATATGGTGACAGAAAATGAATGAGATAACTTTTAACACTGATTTCAAGATGTCAAAACAGTGCTTTGGCTTGAGTTTGTCGTAGGCAATGGCCAGGCCAACTTGCATGCGTAGAAGTTTTTGCATGCAAATAAAACCATCGCGCGACACTATCAATCCATCGCGCGAGTGTTGGCATCCCACCAACAGGTTAAATTTCATCTCTTCTGGGCTCTGGAAGGACCAGTGCACACCCAGGTCAAACCAAGCAGTCTATATGTACTCAAAATGACTAATTATTACAATAAGAATCAACAGGCACAAGGTGCAACCCTTAAACAGTGAGGGAATAAAAACAGAGGCAGAAAGCCTAGCTGCCATGTAAGGGCAATTACTGGAAATAGGAGAACCATCGCGCAATGGAGTCAGACCATCGCGCGAGTGTTCTGACTGGACTTCCAGGAATTGCTTTACATGCCTGGGCTTTGAGACATATTCAGAAGCAACCCAGAGGCATTCCAAAGCAAACAGACGAGCAAACTAAGCTAGCCGACATATTTTTTAACTTGCATAATCAGTGAAATACACTAAGTATTTTTAACAGAAAGGTAAACAATCACATAAATTGGCATGGATCAAGATCCCATCCCCATGAGAACCTTATCACGTGAAGGAGAACCATCGCGCGATGGAATGGGTATCTCGCGCGTGGGTTTGCCTGTCCGCAGAGACTTGTAAATTTGCTGGCTTTAGGATCAAGACTAGTATTGATTACCAATCTTGGCCCTGTCAGCCCCCCTCAGGGATCAAAACAGTGAATAACAAGAGTTATACCTTTGCTTGGATGTCTTGAATATGGTTTGAATGGGGTGGTATGGCTTAGCAAATAAGCATATGGGAGTGATTTGAGCTGAGAGGAGTGATCAAGCTTGTGGTTCTTGCTTCTTTCTTTGGAATTTTTTTGTAACCCTTTGGAATGAAGACCATAGGGGCTTTTTATAGAAAGAGGAGGGTTTGTTGGTGGTGATGCAAGGTAATGCAGCCAGCCAACAAGGCTGGCAGCACTTACTTGGTGGAAAAGTAGGGTATGAAGGTTGATGGAAGAGTGGGGGAGAGGTGGTGCAAGGGCAGCCCTACAGAACGCTGTTCAGTCGACGCAACGGGGTTGCACAGGCCTGTAGACCCCTGATCATCACAAAATCCAGCTGGAAACTACTGGATATGACAGGTGTTAACCATCACGCGATGGAGTGAAACCATCGCGCGAGGGTTCTAGATTCCCCGCGACGGTCAATCGGTCAAAGTTTGACTTTGACCACCACCTGGCAAGTAGAGCATCGCGCGAGAGACTCAGTGGGTCGCGCGATGGTCAAACCCTCAGTCAATGTTTGGGTTTAAAGGTTTCGGGTTTAAGGATGGGTTCCACACACACCAAGCTCAAGCCATTTCATTCTCTCAAGACTGTTTTCAACCCGATTCATCATCGGGGGAACAAGAAAAAAGAGAAGTAAAACAATTGGGAAATCGGATTGGGGAGACACATTAACTGTGAAGTTTCTATGCACTTTAGCCCACCCTCACGGCTTTAAAAGGCCTTATACAAGTAGGAGAGATCTTCTCTTATAAACCATGACTTGCCTCCTCCCGTCGGACGGAGCCTGCCATCCTGCAGTACCGCCGACCACCGAAAAACGGGGTGTCACAGCCCTGAAAAGTTTTTGGATTTGAGCTAGCTAATGATCGGCCACAAGAGGGTCACTGCTCGACCCATCGAACGTTGGTGGATTTCTACGACTGAACTCCCTCATTGCCGACAAGGCACGACTGTCAGCACTCTTCTTAGGAGCTGGGTTTAAAAGATTTGCAGCTACAAAAGCCGAAACAAAATCCCTAGCGAAAGGATTTTGAACAATCGGTACTTCCTCTCCCTGACCGTGTTCGGTCCCTTCCCCCGGATTTCATTCGGATTCTCCCTATGATGGCTAACCTTATCCTCAACCAGTGCCTATCGGCCACGACCACCCCAACTTTCGGCCTCACCTGCTCTAGCATGCGTTTTCGGAGGCATCTTATTGCAAGTTATACGAAAAATGGTTGATCAATATTAACAACATCATTTCATGAGGTCAAAGCCCCCAACTATCCCATCACAAGTCAAAACAACTCTACGCCACTCGACTATATTGAAATGCAATGTCACATAAGTTAAGTAATGTTAATTCACACAAGCACACATATAACAAGCAAAAAGACGTGACATTTTGAACCCATGAGACTAGAAGTCTCCCCACGATCTCAAAGTATTTAAACCTAGACACTCTGATACCAATTTGTCACGCCTCAATTTTCAACATAATTAAATAATCCTTTTCAAAAATCAAATATCGCATTAGATAAATAATACCCAAAAGAACTCACAACTTTTCATTTACAAATCAAGTCCCTAAGAGAATTACAGTCTTGGCACTACGGCCCAAATCAACTTGAGTACAAGTACGATCACGTTTGGAAAGTTACAAACGGTATAGTCAAAAGAGATTCTAGAGTAACTAGTTACAAACTCATCTCATCAAAAGAAAAATCATTATAAGATGATTAAGTAACTAAATAAAGTTAGCTTCCAAAAAGTCTTTCACATCCAAGCACATGATGCATACAAGCTACTATTCGGCATTGGAACCTGAAAAAAATGATAGGTTGAGCAACACTAACCCAGTAGGAAAGTCTCTACAAAATCTATATGCTGATGAGATAATAAACATAGACACAGTAAATTAAGCTAAATGACAAATTCAATAACAACACATTCCAACACCATTTACTAGTATGAAAGCACTCTCAAACACATACACACACTCCTCCCACCGAATATCCACCCCTTTCGAATCTGTATTTTCACCCCTGCGTTACAGTAAACTTTACCTCTTGGGATTTTGTATTTCCACTGCTTGAATTACAGTAAACTCCATACTTCAACTTCACTACGACAATCACAATACCATCACAGTCAACATCGAAACCATTCATTCGTTCCACACATTTTATCATTAACTAACACGTCACAAATAACTCGTGAGTCACAACAATCAAGACAAGAAATACAACTTTCATATGATATGCAATCCTCAAGCCATGAGGTGTTCTACCCGAAGCATGTATAACAATCAAACACTAATATCACACGAATTCATCACACAACATGTAGAGAAAGAGAGAAATTTCTACCAAAGTGGATTATAAGCAAATCCTAAGTCTACCAGTGCTACAAGATTGAATCTTCCAAGAACAAACTTCTCTCAAGCTTTGCTATAAGATCTAGAGAGGATATAACCCAAAAATAAGATAAACAACCATGGATCAACAAGTGATTGAGAGAGGAGAGAGAAAGAGAGAAGAGAGAGAGAGAGAGAGAGAGAGAGAGAGAGAAACGTGATTGAGAGTCAAGAAGTGAGAGCAAGAACAAAAACTTACCCCTTGTTCATCAAATGCGAGATTCAAGTGAGTTTGAGGTAGAAAACACTTGGATCTTGATGATTTGAGGTAGTATTCAAAGAATTTAAGTGAGATTAGGGTGGGTTATGGGAGAGGGGGTGTTTCTAGGGTTGTTTCGTGGGTTTGGGTGTGAAAAATGACAAATGGAAGGTATTTATAGTGAGCTGAAATGTGTGCTGAATTTTTAGAAAAATCACAGTGGGTACCGGTACTGGGCGATTCCAGTACTGGTACTGGAACCCCCAAAATGCCAAAACAACTCGACCTCTGGAAAATGGGTACCGGTACAAGGCAAAATGTAGTACTGGTACTAGCTGAAGAAAAAGATAAAATTTTATCAACGGATATTGAATCGAACCCCGCTTATTATCAACACTTCCAATCATTATTACAATATCAAAATACAATCTTTCATATATTAAATAAGTAAATAAAAATAGAAAAAACTTACGGGTCTCTACACAATATGATTGAGAAAGAAAGTGAGAGTAAAAAAGGATAAGAGATAAGATTGTTGTGTAATGATGATGATACATGATTTAAAAGATGTGGAATCCACTAAATTTAGTTATTGGCAAAATGTTTCTAGTTTTGATTATCCCATGACTAAAATTTAGTTAGTTGCTAAGTTTGGTTATTCCAATATGAGTACTTTTCTAAGCAAACATTACTAACTTTCAGAGTATGCACAGTGGAATAACTAAAACCATAGAGTTGCTATAGTTATGTTTTCTCAAAAAAATGGTCACAAATAATCAAAACTAGCAATATTTTGTCAATAGCCAAACATTCTCCCTCTTCCATTTCACTCTCTCTCTCTCTCTCTCTCTCTCTCTCTCTCTCTCTCTCATATTTTTAAAAGAGGTTATTATTCTTTTGCAAAAACAGTAAAACTATTTTTTATTAAAAAAATTCAAAAATTGTTATTTTGAAAAAAATTATTTTTTAAAATTTCCAAGATGTGTTTTTTTTCAAAATAAAAGTTTTAAAAAATTATTTTTTATTTCTAATAACCTGTTTTTTGTTAGTTTGAAAATGATATTTAAAAAAATTAATTTATATGGTGACAATATTTAAATTTTTATAGGTTGAAAAGGTGATGTGTCACGTTTTGATTATACCACTGTGGACATCTATATTGCTAACCTTAATAACCTCTTAAATAGATAATTCAAAGATAATGAAGCAATTTTTTATTATCTACTTTTTTTTATTCCATTGTAGATGCTCTAAGAGCATCTTCAATCCTTACCTATTGTACTATCCATACCTAAAATTTGAGTAAAAGGCCTAAAAACTCATCTCCAATGTCATACCCAATTTGCCTACTCAGTTCTAACCATTTATTCCCCAAATTTGAATAGACTCAAATCCATACCAATTTTCTTCAAACCCTTTTTGTAACAACCCTGATTTTTGGTATATAAAAAATTTCGTTAAATATTTGAATTTTTATTGGAAATACTTATTTTTATTTTAAATTTTTTTTTTAAATTTCTAGTAATCCGTCGTAATTAGATTCTAGTCCTTTAAAATTTTATTTCTTGGCTAGAAATCCTACTGGCAAGTAGAGTTAATTTCAAACCGATGAGTTGGAGAAACCAAACTACCAATTCACCTAGTTATAATTCCCTAACCCTAGATGGACCTTTTTGAGCATCTTTGAGCCTTGTGAACCTTTCCAACCCTGGACTAGAAAATCATTTTATATTTTCTTTTATTATTTTAGTTCTTTTCTTTACCCATGGACAATAAAAGTTAGAAAAACTTTTGTCCATTGGACAATAGGAAAACTAGATTTTTCCACCTAAGGTATCATTCTAGATTTTGTTAAAGGTGCATATATATAGTTATATATAGTCTTATATACACATGCCTTAAAGTACATGTATATATTATTCAGGTATATATATTACTTTACTTCTTTAACCATTGGTCAATAACTACTGTGGTAGATATTACCCATTGGATAATAGAGTAGTCTTACTAGCAAGTACTAAGATGGACTAAATAAATATTTTCCTAGATCCACCATGTGATTATATATGTATATATATGTACCATGGATTTACTACCTAGATTTTTCATCAAAAATATTTTCTACTAGATTTGATAAAATACTCATATTTACATGACTAAAGGACATTTGTTATTTAAAATATTATTCAAGTATATATTACCTTTTATCCATTGGTCAATAAAAGTTAGGAAAACTTTTATCTATTGGACAATTGAAACTCTAAATTTTCTATTAAAGATATTCATTGCTAGATTTGGTTAAGTACTATTATATAGTTAAATATAGATTTTTATATATGCTTAAAAGGACATTTTGGTTATTTAATTATAAAAATTTTCCTATTACTTTTGTCCATTGGTCAATAATTACTAGGGGATTTATTATCCATTGGATAATAGGATAAATCTTTCAACAAGTACTAGGGTTCATTAAATAAATCATTTTCTTAGATTTTCCATGTGCTTATTTGCATAAAAAAAAAAGGGTGTATCCAAATCCTAGATTGCTAAGTACTATAATAAATAAATTAGTACTAGTACCTTGTGAATTTTATTAATAAGAGAATCCTAAACTTATATTTTATTGGATATTTAGTACCTACCTATATATTTAACTATGTGGACATGAGTGCATATATATTATATTATATAAAGCCCTAGATTTCCTAAAGTTCATGATCCAATAGTTTAGTAAAAACATGTACATAATTAGATCACTTTAATGGGATATTTGATTTGAAATCTAGTACCTTATACCTTTTGGCCTATTATTTTTCTAGGAAAATCTTTACCCATTGGATAATAATTGCTCAGAAAAATTTTATTCATTGGGTAATAGCTAAGACTTTTGCTATAAATAGCACTCCATTCTTGCCATTCAACTCACACCTTCCATCCTTCAACTTCTCTCTCTAGAAAGCTTATGTTTTGTTCTTGTTCTTTCTTGTTTTTGGTGTTCTTGAGTTCTCCTTGAGTTCTTCAAGAAACTCAACCAAGACCGCCACTAAACCGCCACTCCACTACCCTCTCGATCCAAAAAAGCTTAAGTAGTTTAGTCAAGACTTAATTTCGAGAGAAATCTTCCTCTTTTGAAGCTACCATAAGCATTCCGTAGGAAGTTACTCCGCTTGATCACCGACGTACTCTCCATAGCCGACCAACTGTCACGAAGAACGGTAGATTATCCTAGCACTCTAACTCTAAGTATATAAGGTTATCTGTCGTAAGTATATAAGGTTATCCGTCGTAAGTATATAAGGTTATTTGTCATCTATAATGTTGAGATGCATGAGAAACATGAAAAGTGTTTTCCTTAAAAAGATGAATAGGAAGGGGAGTATGTTAAACGTATCAACTTTATTTTCCGGAAAAGCATATGTTGTTTTGAACTTCCCAAAAAGAAAGAAAGAACGAGATTCGATGGATAATAATTTTAACGTTTGAATGTAAGTATTCGTATTTTGATCTTTAGGATGGTTATGGGCATGTATACATGAATTGCTTGCATTACTTGTGGTTATTGATAAAGCATAAGTGATTTTTCACTCTAAGGGCGTTCGTACATATGGCGTTATGCTTTACGTAGTGATTTGAGCATGCTAAATAATATAGAGTTGGATGATCTTGCTAGTTTAGTTTCAAGATTACAAATGAATGATGAATACTTGTGTGGAAAATCCTACCGCAGAGTCTATGCATAAAAACGAGACACCGAAATCAAGAAAGTTAGAGACATGACACCTAGAGTGTGGTTAATAAGGAAAATGTGTTCCGAAGAAGAAAATATTTTTGAAATTACATAATGACCAGTTTTGGTGGCATCATGTGAAATGTGTGTGTGTTTGTGTTCCAATAGGAATCCGGAATAGCGGAACCATTTGTGAGGTTGTGTGCATTCCCATGGGAACCCGGAACAGCGGAACCATGGTGAGGTATGGCTTGGTTATCCGCAGAGAGGAGCCAATACAATTGTGGACCAATGGGAACCCGGGACGGCGGAACCATTGTGAGGATACTCGGGAACCCGGAACGGTGGAACCAAGGTTGGGTGTGTTAAAAACTATTTTCGGAAATGTTGATTTGGAAAAAGAAAAGTGAAAACGATGACATGGTTTACGATGAGTCGCGTAGGAGAAACTCAGAAAATCATGGACACCTACGATAGTTAATAACGAATGTGGATGTATTATTGTTATTATCTGTTGTATATGATCTATTGTTGTAAGTTATGGTTTAGCGGATATGAGATTGTTTTGCTCAGCTTTTGTAGGTCATGGTGTTACCTTTGGTGACCCTGACATATTATATCGGTGGCGACGCTGGTATAATGTGTCAGACTTTGTAGATGAACAGGGTAAGCTATACACCTTGGAGGCCTTTAGAGCTGAAGAGCTGGCTCATATGGAGGAGTAGGAGTTGTAGTTAGGAACCTTAGTTCCCTTCCCTTGTGTAATGAAAGTACTCTCATGAGAGTCATGATGTAATAATGAGCCAGACTCCATTTAAGTTTTCAATAAAATTATCTATTTAACGTACCCAAAATTCGGGGCGTTACACTTTTTTTCACTCTCTTTAATTACAAGTATGCCTCTCATTTTATTACAAGTGTGCCATTCAACAATAGATTTGCACTATGAATGCTTTAAAACCTAAAATTTTGAATGGATAGTCAAAATTAATAGTAATCAAAATTTGATTGAGATTAAATTTTGTCCGGATGAGCCGGAAAAGTGGGGTTTTCCACCAACACCCCTATGGCCCTCTTCGTGCATTTTTTTACTCCAATTTGTGCATTTTGTAGGCCATGTAATCAGTTTATCCGAACATTGATAAGTATGTTAAAAGTTGATTTCTAGACGAAAAAATGGACGGCCTAGATCTGTCAACTATATTTTTAGTTAAACTATTTACAGCCGTCCTCTTTTCCGTCTAAAAACTCAACTTTTAACATATCTATTGATATCCGGACAAATTGATTTTTTGGCATGGCTACATTATATTAGCAGCCCTACAATATGCACGTTTTAAATTACCAAAAAAATGCGTGGGCCCGTGAAAAGGCCCACGGGGTGGCGGGAAATCCCTTTTCTGCCTCGTCCGGACATAATTTACACTCTTTCTTATTTTAGTTAGCAGAGTTGGAGGTGGCGGAGCACGGAATGGAGGACCAGACAAGACCGGACTAGGCTGGTGGTAAAAGAAAACTAAAGAGGGCTAAAGAATAGGCATAAAGGCATAAAATCGGTAGTCATGGCAGGAGAAGATGACAAGATGGAGAAGATTATTGGATCATACGGAGGCAAGGTGAGAATCGTATCATCAACTGATGATGATGATTCAATGGAGCAGGAGGAAGAAGGCGCTGCTGGCTTCTGCTGCCGCAGAGGAGATGATGTTGCTGTGGGGGATTCAACAGCCAACTCTCTCCAAACCAAATGCCTTCGTCTCTCAGTCTTCTCTCTGCCTTCCTCTCGATGCTTGCGGCCGCTCTCTTTCCATTCTCCAATCCCCTTCTTCCTTGGTATTCTTCTTCTCCATTTTTCCTCCCTCTTCTTCAGTCATCTTATCTTATGCTCCTAATTGTCATTCTTGTTTTATGCTTGCTTGGTTCCGCGGTAAATGTTTTCCTCTACAACATAACAGTTCCATATAATCTCCAATCGATAGGGGGTATAAACGCCAAACGGGGACGACTGGAGACAGAGTAACTTTGGCCTATACATATACTGATATACACAAAGCACTGCCCTTAGAAAATTTTACCTTCTGAAATAGGGTGTCCCTTATAACGCGAAAAATAAAAATAAAAATAAAAATAAATAAATACAAGAAAAAGCTTTCTGCAAATGTTTTCCATGAAAAATGGTTTCTTGTCTTTCATTGCAACCCTCAAAATGTTGGTGCTTGGCTATGCTAGTAAGTGGCGAGGCCCATGGGTGGTGGTTGTGGTTAAGTGCAGGAATGAAGCTACAAAATTGGTGTGCATAATCAAGGGAAGTAAGTCTAGAACAAAGGGGTTAGCATTAAAAAAATGAATCTTAACATCGTGGTAAATCTATGCCACTTCTTAGGCTGGAACAAGGTACTAAGCCAGTTGTTTACTCAGGGCATTTTACCAGTGGTATCAGAGTGACTTGTGTTCTCGATTGTGTGGGCAAGGGCACGAGGCTCATTACAGGGGAGTTTGTAACTCTTCGTCCCTTGTTGAAAGTCCACCTTGTTGATATTTGGTATATGTTGAACATGTAAACTGACTTGGTTTTAAGCATTTTGGGCTATATTTTTAGGCTCCAACAAGTTACTAGGCCAGTGGCTTAATTGACACGTTGTACCTCACGGGCATATATGTGTGTGCGCATGTGGGTGTGTGTGGAGAGAGTTACTCACCCAGCTAATCAGTTAATTTATCCATCATTTCCAAGCAATGGTGGCTGGTTTTCATCTCCAAGCAGCGATTGATGTGCTTCTCCTCTTTTTATGTCACCATTTTCCAAAGATGACTGCTGCTAATGATTTTAGGGCTTCTGTATCCTGTCGCCTTGGGGAAAAGGATTTAGGGTTTTGTTTTTAATCTTCTGTTGGTCTGGGCCGCTTACTTAAGGCTGCTGACTGTGTTGCATGTGCTTTAAGCCGTGGACCAAATCTGTGTTGAAGACTTTGCTTCAATTAAATTAACTGCTGTTATGATATTTTCAACAATGGATGATAAGTGGAATATAAGTAGAGGTATAAAAACTATAACTGTTATTTGGTAAACTGTTAATATGTATATATTTTACTTAATTTGTGTCGATGTTTTAGTTTCTGTAGAAATGCTGAGTCCGTGTGTGTCCTTGTTGTGTCGAACTGTCGTGTCTCTGTATTCATGCTTCTTAAGTTATCAGAACTCTCTAAGACAGGGTGTACTTGATTTTGCTCGCAGCCTCCTCTTAATGTTGTAAAGCAGCTACTATCTTGACCATCTATTCAGTTATTTTATTACGTTCCAATTGTGATCATTTTTAGATCATTGAATTTTGTTTCTTTAGGGGACTCCTGGAGTAACTGGAGCAGTGCTTTGGGATAGTGGAGTTGTGCTAGGGAAGTTCTTAGAGCATGCTGTGGAATCTGGGATGATGCTTCTTCGAGGAAAGAAGGTTGTTGAATTGGGATCTGGCTGTGGCTTAGTAGGGTAATTAAAACTGTGTCCTTCTCACCTGACATGCTCTCCATGGTTTGTCATATATGATATATGTTGCAGTTGGGGGTGAACTCAATCACTATAGCTTGCAGTTGGTAGTGAATCCCCCAGTGTAACAGGACTTAATCAGAATTGTTGAGATATTGTGTTGCTAGACCATTGCTGTGAGATATAGTTAGTGGTTAGCACTTTGTGCGTGCCGGAAGTTCTTAATATGAATAGTAACATTTACTCTGGGACATTTATTATCATTAGAAATGGTAGTGAATCCCCCAGTCGTTGAAGATTATTCTTTTCTTTGTTGTGTTTCCAGCTGCATTGCTGCTCTTTTGGGTGCCAAAGTTACTCTAACTGATTTGCCAGATAGATTAAGGCTATTGAGAAAGAACATTGAAACTAATCTGTATGGAGATGTTCGTGGTTCTGCAGCAGTGAGTGAACTCATTTGGGGAGAGGAGCCTGATACAGAGTTGATTGACCCTTCACCGGATTTTGGTACAAAATTAGTACATGAACTCTCCCTTAAACATATATGAATAAGAGCCTCCTTTCCTAGCTTGCTTTAGTTGGTCATATGATGATGGTTTATTTTCACTTGCCTCTGAAATCATAAAGAAATAATGTTTTTTCATGGTGTTATCTTTTTTATGTTTCTTCCTTTTGTTTTCTTTGTTTATTTTCTGCTGCAATGATAAACTGTTTGAGCATTTTGAACACTACGTAATGCAGAAGAAGCTAACCTAGGAATTGGGTCATAAATAACTCATAATATCTATTCCATCAAAATAGAGCTTGCGTGGTACACATGTTATGGGGGAGGTTTGAGGGAAAGAGAAAAGAAATGGCCCAGATTTGAGTATTCACACCTAAGCCTTCATTCAGTTGAAAGACCTTAGGACTTCTACTTGGAACAGTTTGGTTCTAGTCGGGTCCTTTTGACATCCAATCTAATACCAATTGGGTCTGTATAACTAACCAACAGCAACCAGGCCTCTCGCAATCAAGCTGGTTTTCTACTTCAAGCTAGTGTTTGGGCAAAACAAGGTTGAGCAATATATGCAAACAATTGGGGTTCTTTGTTCTTCTAAACTCATTTGTTTCTTTTTGTCACTGGGCTTTGTACGAAGACTTTCTGCATGGTGTGCCATGACCTACAAAACTAGTGCACTTCTATCCGCAAAGATAAGGGGTAGGTTGAAATTTCGCTAGTGTCAGCATTCGGGGAGTCAATGCTCTATCTCTGAAGATCTAATGCATTTCTTTTCACATTGTACCTATTTCATTTTGATTTTTTTACGATTAATGAGATTTTCCTTCCCCAAGAAAAACAACAAATCCATAACCTTGTATGTGGTCATCAAAATGTGAACATGGTGTTGTTTGGATCTCCATTGAAGTTTATTCTGGGCTTGCTAGTAATGATCAGTGAGCTGTTTGGATTTTATTTGAATTTAGTCTGAATTTTAGCAGTTTTCTTTCCTAAACTTGTATATTTGTAGGTTTCTTCATTTCGTATGGGACCTTATTGCATGTCTTCTTCTTTTTGAGGAAACTATTAAGTGTTTGGCTCAGATATCATTTATAGCGAGGGTGCATGACAGATTTGTTGGCCACACTTCTAAAACTCTGTGGTATCCAAACAACAATTATCTTAGCAGGAGAACTTCGAAATGGTAAATGTACTGTTTCATTGTGTAGGACTATTCTGTTCTTGGGGACACGTATATCTAGTACTTTTTGGGGGTATGTGTCTATATCTCATACTTGTTTCATTGGCAGACGCTATACTGGAATACTTCTTAGAATCTGTGTCCAAGGACTTCACCGTTGGGCGTGTGGACCAAACACAGTGGCATCCGGAATATTGCAGCCCACGAGTTGTCGTCTATGTTTTAGTGAAGAAGTAAAATCATATAAAGTGAATATCACTGGTGAGTGTCATCATGTTGTATTGTTTTGCACTATTTTCTAGGACATAGAGGTTGCATTTGGATCCATTGTTTTTCAAAGAAAAATTGTCGTGATAAAATTAAAATAAATAATGGAGTATAAAGGAGCTAAATTTATTTCTTTGTTTCTCATGATATTGTTTTCCCTTGGTTCTTGCATAAATCCTCAATCTGAATACAACTTTGTTGTTGGCCCTCTGCTTCCCGCATGGATCCAGATCCTTTGGGGTGCGTGGGTCTTTTTTGATGGGTCATGTTTGGTAGCTCAGTGTCTGCATGATTTCTTGAACATGGTGTTGGTTTGATGTTTGTTTCTGAGATTGTAATTGATGACAAATTTAGTGAACTGTGGGTACCATTCGTGTCGTATCTTTAGTAGCCTTCTGGATAAAAGCAAGTGTATCTAGAGTTGTACTAACACCTCATAAACTATGCTAGCTTTTCCTCTTTTTCTGTTTTGTTTTGGTCTTCCTTCGATGATTGATCATCTCCTATGGCGTGAAAACAATACAGAACATTCATTTGGGGGTTTGTGCTTGGGTCATTGATTTACTGTGGAAGACTAACGCGAAGGGAGAACCCATCTTACTTTAGGCAATAGATGAAAAGTAGTAGAAGGGCATGGCAGCTCCCATTTAATTGATGGAATTGTATATTAGCCTGCTAAAGATGTGTCTACGATTATCAGCTTCAAAAGTGCATTGCATTGCTGAAGTTTGAAGTTTGAACTTACTCTCTGATGGGTTCCGTGGAGGACAATAAACGTGGGGGAGATGAAGTTGGAGGCCTTTACATTTGTTTGGCAGAGGTCGGATGAAGTTTATGGTGATTATCTAGTGAATTGCTTTTAGTTATTGTTTCTCATCAACCTGCGAAGTTTGGGCTGATATACGGTAGATTGTTGTAAGTTACGAAGGGTATTTAGGAACTAAAAAAGTAGTCAAACCACAAAGAGGGTTTTTGTCTTTAATTAGAGGTGCTAAATGAGGGGGTGGGTTGGGTTGATGCGGTTCTCAGGTTAATATGGGTAGGTTACATGTGGGTTAGTTAGATATAGGTGGGTTGAATAGAAGTCTCATCAAACTCTTGAACCCGCTCTTTGGATCCAATAAACCCATGCCTCCAAGGAAACTCTAACCACATCTCTCTACTTTCTCTCTTCTCTCTAAAAAGGAGAGAATGGAATATGAACAAACCCCCACAAAATTCTCTCTCTAGGTGGCTTGCATTCTTTTTGTATTCATATTCTAGATGCCAAGACACATGCAATGCACGTGCAAATCGTATTATGTACAAGAGAAAAAGTGAAAAATCTCCAAGTGGCAGTTGTTTCTGTGATGTAGAAGTAGAATAGAGGGGGAAGAAAATCAATGCGGCAGTTGTTTTTTTTTAATCTTGGCAGTTTCTTCGGGTAGTTAAAGGGATAATTTAAGAAAGTAAACATGTGAGCTGGCTTCATAACTGCAGTTTACGCCTTGGTTGGTTTCAATAGGCAAAGTGCAACAAAGTGTAAGACTTATTAGAAGTACGGCTGGAAAACAGAATTATTTTTTCTTGGGTAATTGAAACAAATTGGCCTAATTTGTGTGAACTTGTCCTTGTTCTCAAGAGAAAATGAACCTGTGTCCCAAATCACGCAACTTGTGTTGGTGTGGTGTTACCAAATTTTATTATTTTATTTTTATCAACAGGCAATTGTATATATTCAAGGCCGAAGGCAAAGATTCCATCATTGTAATAGTAATAAGAGTGAACCAAAAATGGTACAAAAGCGCCTAATAGGCTCTACGACGCGTACTTAAAAAGTAGACCAGCACGAGGTGCCGGCACAGAGTCCATCTTCGACTTTGCAGTAGAGCATCCAACCAGAAATCCAGCTCAAACCATAGGCTTGGAGCACCGATGAAATCTTCAGAAACCCGCATGGATTGCTCTCTAAACACATCAGTGGTTGACTCACGACGCAAGAAGTTGTCGACACATCAGCGGCTGCCTTGAGTAAAGGACGCCACTCTGGGACAAGCTCCCACTAAAACGGCGAGCTCTAGACACGGGGACACATACGCCGGCAAAGCTGGACCCATGTGACCATGGCGAGACCGAAAAGCAAAACTAGGGTCAGAACAAGATCCAGACAGACCTAAGAAAACTTACTCCCACCTCCAACCCCATCAACGGGATGGAACCGCTAGACTGGGGAAACACAGCCGTTGAAAAAGGGCACAACAGCTTTGAAAACCTAAACTAAGCTCTCAGCCTCTCCACCTCGACCTTATTAAACACACCATCGAAACCTTGCTCACCAAATCTGCAACAGCCGGGGGGGGGGGGGGGGGGGGGGGGGGGGGGGGGGGGGGGGGGGGGGGGCAGGGCAAGGCCACACCATGGCCACGGGGCGGGTAGACCGCCGCTAGAGGGAAAACGAAGCCCTTCTCATGACATCCTGAAAAGCACAGAAACAGTAGAGGGAAAGAGAGGTGAAGGGGAGAGGAGAAAAGAGAACCCTCCCTCGGTCGAAATCCTAGCGGCTAAAAATGAGAGGTGTGGTGCGACCCAATTACAATCATCAAAATATATAACGACATTGGAAAACAAGAAATGACACTATCTGGTATGTTTAGGCCTTGAAATAAATCTATGTTTAGGCCTCTTTTGTTGATTTTATGACCACCAAACAAAGATTTATTTCGAGCTGAAAAAAATGACACTATCTGGTATGACTACTTTAAAGAGTAATAGTAGTTGTAAATTGTCATTATAACGACATTGGAAAACAAGAAAGTTCGATTTGCTCAGAAATTGTGAGATGTTTAGCGGTGGATATTTAGTAGGACCATGACAAGCAAAGGGTATAATGCCCCAAATAACTCTTAAAATCAATTTGTCCCAAAACAAGTACAGAAAGATCATCTGCACACCATTGGAGTATAATTGTACAAAATGAGTCGAATACTCTCTTTGTTTGTACAGAGTATTACAAGTAGCTGACCTATAATTCTTTATTAGGTAAGGTTGGTAAGAATTTTCCAACCAAATCCACTCTCCCCTTCTCTCCTCCCCTCTCCAACAGACAAATCAGCAGATTTTTCTAGACACTATTACACACTACTCAGAACAAAATAAGGAGGCTATCAGCTGTATCTGTATAAATGGTGTTTGCTCTTCAACAAGCTATTGCTTTCTTGTGCGATCAACCAATTAGAGAGAGAGAGAGAGAGAGAGAGTACAAAATTTTCAAGCTGAGATAAAGTAAGATCAAAAGTATGGCAGATAATCAGAGAATTCATCCAATTGTGGCGGACGTGGAAGCGCGGCCAACACGTCTTTAATGGCTCATGGTTTTTCATTATCAAATTCAGAAATGGGGAAAGGTAATTCAGTGCAACGGCATTCCCATCCTCCAGTTCAGAAGTAATACCACCAACAATATTCCAGTGCTCCCATACCATCAAATCCACCAAAGAAAGGAAGCAGCTCATGTTTTTGTAAATGCATGTGCTGGACAATTAGCCTTCTTATCCTCCTCCTGATCTCCTTAGCAGTCACTGGTGTCACCATTTACCTCGTCTTCAAACCAAAAAATCCCCCAGTACTCAGTTGACAGCCTGAAAATCTCCGACTTGACACTCAATTTCGACATGAGCCTCTACGCCAGATTTGACGTCAAATCACTGCGTCAAACCCAAACAAAAAAATTGGAATATACTACGAAAAAGGGAGTCGACTGAGCGTGTGGTATTCTAGTACTAAGCTATGTCAAGGATCGACCCTAGATTCTACCAGGGTCACCAGAATACCACAAAGCTGGATGTAGTTTTGACAGGTCAAAACCAATATGCAAGCGCCTGATGAGCGCGCTGCAGGAGCAACAGCAGACTGGAAGAATCCCTT